>VYZU01028730.1:18317-29713 GCA_013401355.1 Ceyx cyanopectus
GTCAACCAGCGCTGTAGCTTTGTCATAGAAAGCCACTAGATTAGTCAGGCATGACTTGCCCCTGGTGAAGCCATGTTGGCTTTCACCAGCCACTTGATAATTTTTTATGTGCTGTAGAACAGCTCTCAGGAGAATCTGTTCATGATTTTGCCTGGCACAGAGGTAAGGCTGACTGGTCTGTAGTTTGCCGGGTTGTCTTTGGTTCCCTTTTTAAAGATGGGGGTTATGTTCCCTTTTTTCCAATCTGTGGGAACTTCACCAGATTGCCAGGAGCTCTCAAATATGATAGCTAGTGGCTTAGCAACTTCAGCTGCCAGTTCCCTCAGGACCCATGGATGTATCTCATCAGGTCCCAGGGACTTGTGCACCTTCAGGTTCTCTAGGTGTTCCCAGACCTGATCTGCTCCTACCCTGGGTGGTTCTTCACTCTCCCAGTCCCAGCCAACATCCTCTGTGATTTGGGTGGTGTGGATTGAGTGAGCACCAGTGAAGACTGAGGCAAAAAGCCTGTTGCATACTTCAGCCTTCTCCACATCCTCGGTCACCAGGTCACCAGTATCCTTCCGGACAGGCTCCACATCCTCACTCACTTTTCTTTTTTCTCTTACATATCTGTAAAATCCTTTTCTGTTATTTCTAATATCTCTGGCTAGATCTGACTCTGTCAGGGCCTTAGCTTTCCTAAGCTAAATGTTGACAGTTATTCACTATATTCCTGACTGAGTGGTAACTTTGGTGGATTTAAGTCTGTTGATAGTAAGTAAAGAAACATAATTCTGTTGGTTGAGAGACTGTGTTGCAAAGTGATGTCAACCGTCCTCATAACACTATGTTTCATTCAGTTGAATTCTGCCAAAATATGTCTTTTCCTATTAAGCCTAACAGAATTTTGAACCTTTGTTTTCCCTCATGCATCTTGAGTGTTTCCATGTGCTTTGTCCTGAGCAATAGCAAGTGGAGATGTCACTGTTTCATGCTGACTAGAGGAGAATATGTACCACAACATAATTCTCTCCTCCCTGCTAACCAGAAAGATGTGTTAGTTTATTTGCTGTGGATATTTCCTATGACTTACTATAAGCATTGCAGTGAGATATGTTCCCCACTCCCTCATGCAGTTGCGATGAGGTTGTCCCAGTAAGCACATGGCAGCTGAATTTTGAGCTTTCCCAGTCTAGCAGCCAAAGTCTAAAGCCGAAGTAAACCTCTCTCATCTTACTGGCTATCATTTCTCTGTGATTTTTTTTGTTCTTCAGATAACCAACACCACTTCCATGATCACTACTTTTAACATTAACTTTGAAAGCCAGCAATATGCAGCATCTCATGCACATTTGACTTGTAGCTTCCAGAAAACACCAGACATTCAAGCCAGACTGACATGTTTCACCTGCATCAAAATAAGGATAATATGAAGGGGAGAATAAGGAACAGTGCAATTACTTCGAGTAGTTACTTCAGGAGGAATTAATTTGGAGCAGATTCATTCAAGGCAGCGTAATTTCTGTAATAAATAGGTTTTGACTCGAAGCTGTGCATGTTGTGAACAAAATGAACAGTAGTGGAAAAATTCAGGAGAGCTGAAGGCCTGCACAGGCTTTTCTTCTATGTGACCTCCCAAGTTCTTCCAGAGACTTTGATTATAGCTGTTTAGAAGGTCCAGATTTCAGTTTTCTTTTGATCAGTGGCAAACTATGTGGACAAACAGATGTACTGATCTGTTCAAATAGCAGCACAAGCCTCTTTAAAAAAAGCACTGTTATCTGCTGGAAAGCTTGTCAGTCTTCATGTCAGTGATGAGTTTAGGTTAATAAATTGTTAACTGCAGTAAGGGTAGCTGATGAAACCCATATTCTTTTTGTAGCTCCCCCATCAGAAATAAAAATACATATATTCACCAAGAAGGGGGTTTTATAACGCTAGGAACAATATACAATGCTTCTGTTACAATTTTACATTGTTAACACATGGTTGAAAAAACCCTGAGAAGGCAAAGATACGCCCTTGCTGAGAGTGCAGCAAATGCAACAGCTTTATAGAATACCTAAAGGGGTTAATATTCTTTTTCCCAGGTTAGATTCTTCAAATATACATATGAGAAAGACATATGTTTTATGTCTTTCAGTTCCTGGGCAAGTTTTTGAGAGGGCAGCATGAGATGCTGATCTCTGAAGTATTGATCTTGATTTTTCAGCATGCAAACTGTAAATGTTAATTTTACAGAGAGTAACAAGGGTTTTGAGAGTCTTAGGTGCCATCTGCAGGGTATTGTGGCACTGTGTATTTGCTCTACGAAATCTACATATGAATGCCTTTTTAACTACATGCATCTTCAAAAAATGCATAATTATCTTAAGCTTAATTTACTCTATACCCTCCTAGCATGGAAAAGTTTTATGGTCTACATGCAGGATTATTTCTGCTTCTGGAACTACATAAATATAAACCAAAAAAAAAAAAATAAAAAATAAAGAACTTTGACTATATAGACATATTTTTGTCTTGAGGTTAAAAAAAATATATATATAAAGCACAAATTAAAAAGCCTGTTTTCAAATAATGAAAATACTGGAATGCTGTTCACAATAAATTGGTTACCAAGAGGTACATTGGTCGAAGAGCATTTCACTTTGACTCAACTAACTTTCTGCTGTGGAGCACTTGCTTCTCACCAGATTGTTTCAAAAATAAAGGGGAGGCTGCTAATGGGAAAGAGGGAGAGATGATGAAATAAAGAGGCCATAAAATATGACACACAAAAGTACAGGTTATGTTCACTGTTGAAATATGCAGGAGCAAGTGACCAAGAACTACCTGTTTGTATTTGAGCAGGAAAAAAATAGGGACTTGACAGAGCCCAAGAAAGAGGGAAGACATAATCAAACCCTTGTGGGTAAGGGTTCAGAGCGCTATGGGAAAGCACTTGGAGAGTTGCCATCACAGCAGGTAGTAGATACAATCCCACAAATAATATAAGCTGAAGTTACTGCTGACAAACATATTGGGAGAAGGAGGAAAAATAATTAGGTTTTTCTTAGTTCATAAATCTAGAAACAGACAGTACAGTTGAATCCAGATGATTTTAGTGCATTGCAACCAGTCATACTCTGAAGGAAACCTTCCCATACACGAGCTTTCAACATAGTTTTGACCAGCATTTGAAAGGCTGAAAGCTGACTTCTAGTTTTGGATGCTTTAGTCTTCTTCCCCACTTCCTTCTCAGATTCTAAAGCAGTCTCTACTGTTGTTCATTTCCAGAAGTCAGTATGAGATTATTTTAGTTACACAAAGAAATTATAAACTTGAGGCATACATCCCTTTGGATGTACTCTGATTACTTGAATCCTGCTTTTCTCCTTTATTATTTAAGTTATGAGAATTAATGTCCCGGGCAAGTAGCATTAGGGAGACATGAGCAAGGTAAACCTTGGTAAGAGAGTAAAAACAAATCTGAACAGTTGTTTTGTTACTTATTCAACACAAGTCTATATCAGATTATACCTATGAGTATGCTCTACTAGAAAAGTCATTTTGATCTTCTGTTGGTGGTTTACTTCAAAACCTTAACAATAAAAACTTTCACAGATACAGTGATGTGGAGGGCCTGTTGATGTTTCCTACTCCAGTATTTTTTTCTAGTTCTGTGTTGTTGGGTTTTTTTATATATCATTTTCTGTCTGGGGCACTTTAATGTTGATTTTAGAATTCTGATGAAATCTTTAGATTTGGAGCACAGCCTGACTAAATGTGTCTGTTTTTCTTTCATGTAAAAAACATTGCTAGAGGTAGGAAGAACTTTGCCACATGTTTAGTTCATAGCCTGTATTCCTCTGTGCGTGTATCTGGTGTTTGATACTGAGAAGAATGCCAAGGTGACAAACTATTGTTCACCTAGATTGTTTTAGCATACGTTGACTTAAATTATTTTAGTAAACAAAGAGCCTAATGAATTTATTCTATCTTTGCAGACTATTGGGAATATTCTGGAAGTGCGCCAGGATTGGTAATTTTTTTCATTGAAATCTTTTAAGAGCGGTGCCTTTTCTAGACTATGCATGTATTAGGTTAATGATTTCACGTAGCAGTGAGGCCCATAGTCGTACCTCATCTGAGAAGATGTAGGCTTTATCTCCATGAAATAGAGTGAAGGAGTGGGGGTTGAGATATGACCTTGATTAGCAGCACCATGGTAACCTGCTTTTTCTATGTCAATTCATATATGTGGTATCATATTTCCAAAAATCTTTTTCAGTTCTTACTACATGAAATAGCCAAAGGCATTCTTCTTATTAACATAGAAAGATATAAATGATTCCTTATAATCTGATATTTTAAATTCTAATGGGAAGTATTGACAAAAGCCAGATACTAAATTTATAGTAACAAACCAACATAAAATTCATAATACAGCACAGTTGTGAATAATAATAATAAATCTANTTCAAATCCATCATCAAAACTGCTCTTCACATTGCATTGTTAATGCAGAAACATTGAATTTATAATTCTCAATCTTCCTACTTGTCATTGAACCTAAAGAAAAGAGATATGGTTCCTTTTTCTCTTCTCTCAGGCTTGAAAAGGGACATGACACATTTTTCAGTATGTCAGAAAGCACTGACACAAAAAACAGGGGTTTTGTGAAGACCCATTGTTAAAATGACTGGAGAGATTGCCCTATTTGGATAATAGAAGAACCAATTTTAGTATTATAATTGGAAGATACAGGCAAGGTGGCGGCTGTCAAAAATGAATTTTGAGCTATACCAGCAAAAACAAATGTAAAAATTTAGTTGCATTAAGATTTGTTCAAGGTTGAAGAGAATACCTTAACCATACCATCTTCTTTTTAGTTAATTAAGTGCAAATATTTTTTTCCTATTAGCTATGCAAAACAAACAGCTTAAAAAATATTTTTAAAAGTACACAAGAGGTTTTCTGAGGTCCCTGTCAACCTGATGAAAAACTGCAGTTGATATGGATTATGCTTTCCCATCATGTAGTGACATTAAGATGTTTGCATTTGCTGCATCCAGGGTAATGCATGCACTCTTGTGCCCATTACTGAACTGCTTTCTTGGTCTCTTTTTCATGTAAAGCACTAATTTATTTTCAATTTACATCTAGAGAGGCCCAGTTTAATCTTCTTTTAGACTGATAGATGAGAAGGTAGCATCTTAACATTCCTTCTCTGTTTTCTTAAATAATGGTACCATAGTCTCCGCATGGGAAATGAGCTTTGAAAATGATTCCTATCATTTTATTTCTTTTAATCACAAAGGCATGTAGAAAGTGTAGGCTTTTAAAAGTGAAATTGCTTACTGGTTTCCTTTACATTTAACTTCCCCAGTATGTTTAAACAACCTTTCCACATATGCGTAAGATTTTAATAACTAGCAAGTGGTTAGGCATTTACAGAGTTGTGCAAAATAATGCTTAATCCTGCCACATGGTGATTTCTCTTTTAAGAAAATCAAGAGCAGGAAAGTATAACCCATATGAAAATTGTAATACTCTAAACTGTAGGAGGTGGACTTCCTCAAAAATTTATTTTAAACAGATGTGAAACTTCAGACATTAATTCATTCAGTTATTTGAAGTTAAATTAAATATATGGCAGATCATGGCAACATCTTGTAATGTCACTGTAGCAGGCACTCTTGCTTATGGAGATGTCAATGTTTTATTTTTCTTTTGCTATGGAAAATTTGTTTCTCCTGTATTTTAATGTCCTTCTTGGTAAAAGAGATTTTTTTTTTTCCCTCAGGAAAAAAAGTCTACCGTAATGTTAGACTTGAGAGCTTTGGTATTGTATTTTTTTCTTTAATGTTTTTCTGCAAACAATGTCACAGGGAAGATGGTTCATGGTAAGACAAAATACCTCACACAGCAAAAGGAAACTGAGTTTTTTAAAGCAAACACCCTCAGCTGTGTCCTTACACTTCTGAATGTGTACAACCAGAAATCTTCTCACTTTAAACAGTTATTGCTCTGTAACTCTTCCTGACGGTTTTGTAGGCTGAAAATCCAGGGTACGGGACTCTGATCTCCAGAGAGAAATCAGTGGATTCATGAAGAGTAATGCTTAAGTAGAAGAATAAAAATGCCTGGCTAATTAAATGCAGGAAGTGTCCGTGGAAATAAGTAGCAGTCAGATTAACATTAGTAATATTACACTGATTGTGTTACGGTTCCCTACCTAAGAATCTTGTTGGTTTGTTTGGGTTTTTTTCATAGTTTATTTGGTGAACAAGAGGCCTCTGTAACATTTTGTTCTAGACTAAATGGGTGGAAATAGTTATTTCTCGGTTGCCTTTGCCACCAAATATGTCAGTTAATTGAGTAAAATTAACTTTCATCCATGGTCTTCAATGAAAAACGATTAACACTAATTTGAAAGAGTAAAAAATAGAGGTGTCTGTGCAACATTTGTAATCTGTTAACCACTTTTTACCTAACCTGAAAATCTGTGGACCAGACCCTCTCCACATGCTAATGATGTTATGTCCCTCTAGCAAATTAAAAAGACAGGGATCTGGCCATGTCTGGGCCACTGTTTGCTCCCCAGCCAGTTAGCTGGCTCCTACACAATACATGCACAGAAGATGCACACTGCATATAGCAACCAGGCAGCATGGAGGTTCACCTACTGTCAGATGACATGGAATGGCTTTTGAGCAGCAATAGCCCTTAGCTGGAACTGGGAACAAAGACAGTTTCTTGACCAGCTTTCCAATGCCTGCCTCTTCACTCTCTTTGGCAGTAAGAGATAACAGCAATATATTCCTTTGGGGTTTTTTATTATTTTCCTGGAAACTGCATCTCAGAAAAAGCAGTTTATAGTAAGATAGCAGTCATTGTATTGACCTTTGCTTAGAGAAAACTTCTCCAACTCTGTCTCTATGTAGCAATATATCCTTTTCTACCTCTTAGTTTTCCCACTCCTGTGCAGTACACAGCTGTGGTTGCAATAGCATTTCTCCAGCTAAGAAGTGTTGAACTTTAATTTGCATGTGCAAGGGGATAATTACAATGTTAGGCTATGAGCAGCCAAGACCTGTTTAATCATGCCTGAATTTTTGTTTAGTTTGGTTTTTTTCCTCAGGTGAACGGAAGAGTCCCTATGTGGCTGTGTGCTGCGTTGTGATGGCCTTCTGCATTCTGTTCATACAGTAGCAACTATAATGTGTCATCCCTTCTACCAAACAGCAGAGCATGGAAGAATTTCTATCAGGAGAAGATGGGAAAGTGTCATCAACTCTCCTTTCTCACATTGGTTAGCCTGTCTGCTAGTGGACATCCTCCCTCCTGCAAACAGAGCATCCTATACATTACTAGTGAACATAATGTAACTAACTCCAGGTGATGTGTACTTTTTAATTTTGTCAGTATTGACACTCGATATAACTCTTGAAAGGGTGTCTGAGTTTCAGGGGAGCTTTATTTATCCCATACAATTGAAAAGGTTTTTAATTTTTTGCCTGATAGACATATTTCATGAAACTTAAAAATTGATTAATCTAGCAATATAAGTATTCTTAGAAGAATAAAAACCATTGTGATTCTAGAATATCTAGAATATGAATATTTTTATTAAAATTATTTTCAGTTCTTACTGTCTGAATAGTTCCTGTTGTTTTGTTATAGTTATACTTGCATCCTAAAACTAGGACCTCTGGCCTAAGTTATATTCAGCTTTTATTCTCTAAACTTTCAATTCTACAAATAATTAGTATTTTTGTTAAGATATTAATATAGGTGGGGACCATAATTTTAGTGATGTCTGACTAGCTGCTGAGAAGGCACAGGTGTGGGATTTGAGAACCTGTTCTGCTCTGTGTAAAATCTCCTACATATTAATTTGTTGAGATCTAATTCTCAGGTAAATCATTCCCTAACTATTTTCAGTATTGTTAGAAGAGTATTCTACAGGCTCTACAGTGGTCGTTGCATGTAATAAAAGGTTGCTACATTAGCTAAGGGAACAGTTAGCTTCTTAGGAGTGTGCAAATAAAGACATTGCATGTCTCAGTATTCCAAATGTTGAAGAAAACTAACTTAGATTACACTCACTACTAATAAAGAGCAAGCTACTTTTAGTAATGCCTGCCATTGGTATTTACTTTCCAATTTTATAAAATTTAAGTAACGTAGTGACTTATTTTAATAGTGCCTGACAAGGTTGTGTTTACACCTGACAATTAAATGACTTTATATTGACTGCATTAGAGGTCTGTCATCAGTATTTTTTATTTTTCTGGACAGGTGCATGATCAGAATGAGCTAAGCTGGCAATAAAATACTCTGCAAGTTATGTAACTATTGTCATCCATGTTTGAAAAACTTGGTTTATAGATCCAGGTTACTCTGAATTTAGAAATAAAGTGTTTATTACTTACTAGCTTTCTATTATCTCACATATACATACATATCTAAATCACTATGAGAAGTACTCATCCCAAGCACTTTTCTAATCTTGGGCCAGGAAAAATAGATTTCTCCAGTTTAGACCACATAAATACCTCTGGCTTTAAACCAGCAGGTTCAGAGGAATACTGAGATGTATGATGATGACCATACTGTGCAGACATAGATGCCTTCAACTGCGCAGGCAATCTGGGGTGAGGCAGAATCTATTTCTGAATCCTTAAATGTGGATACTGCTCCAAACATAGCATCAAGGCAACTTATTTCTGGATTTGAAAGATACCATTCCCAGACTAGGAGGGAGGGAAATTCCTAAGACTCGGGTTTTAACTGTTGGGTGTATACATGTTCAAAATATGCAGAGAATCATAACTTTTTCTATTAAGCAATTATGTTCTAGCTTTTAATATTTCTAGAACTTCATTATGAATAGAGGTGTTTGTATGATATCCACACATTTCCAATGCATCCAGAGCTTTTCTACTTAATAGATTAATTCTTCATAATCTATTTACCTGTGACTAGGAATAGTAGTGAAACAAACCAAGGAAATTTTTAGTTCTAAGAGCCAGAAGACTGTTGACTTGAAGGCATTGTATTGCAAAAGCCTTTCCTCTTCACAGCATTTTAGCATTGAAGAAGTTCAGGCAAACAGGATTCTTCCTGCTTGTCATTTGTATTCAGTCCTTAAAATTATTTTTTTATACAGCAGTTCTTCATTTCATTCTGAATGTAGGTGTTGATCTAATTCCTGGATTGGAGGTTTTTTTATTTTCCACTTTGTATGATATTTAGAGGATATTCATGACATACTAGCTGCACAGTTGCTTAACAGTGCTACTCGGCAACAAAGTAAATAACGCATTTCTCAGAGTTGCTGGCAGTACGTAAGTTCAGAAGCACTCAGTTATAAGCAAGCATTAGAAATTACTATGGCAGAGATCAGTGTCATCTGTGGAGGGGATACTCAACACTGCTTCCAGTAAAAATATCTGTAAACGATCTTTAAACTGTGACAAACTTCTGTTCTTTTGAAATTACAGCTTTAGGCAGGTGTTTGCCTCAAGATGAGCTCTGTTTTTCAAAACTGGCTTTGAAGGGATTGGTACCTCATCTCTTTTACTAAGAAATGAATGGGTGTGTTTGGGCACACACACTTGGTAAAGCTTTATCACAAGCCATCCTAAATTCTTGCCTGAACTATGTCATTTTTTAAAGAGCAATAGCTAAGTTTCAGTAGAGCTCTATCAGAAGAGGTGTTGTGGAAAATAGTATTTTCTTGCAATCAGTCTTTGCTCTGACTCCTACACTGAATAGAGAAGTTAAATGCTTAATCCAGAATTATTTAGGTACTAAAGTAGCCTGAAATGGTACATACACAACTGTAGGATTTCACATAAGGTCAGCCATAGGTAATGGCTATCACAAGTGCATGATGAGATGGCAGCAGGAATTTCTGGATGAAATACAGGACCTGATGATCACAGCAAGTCTATACCTTGTTCTTCATAGAGGTGCTGGAAGGTGCACAAGGAGTGAATGGAATAGTGATTAAATATTATTTTAACTATAGGTGTGCCTACAACTACAGAAAAATGCATCCATGTTGAGCTTTCATCTAGCAAGCTTTACTCATGTAGTGGCACACACCACATGAAAGGTGAGGATGGTGTAGGGTGTGTATTTTAGTGTTTAAAGGACTTGAAGCAGGAGTCCCATCTCTTTTTCTCTACTAATGAGAGAACAAAGAGAATGCAGGATTATAGAAGAGTATTTTTCATAAACAGCATACCTTGGATGAATATTATGCAACTTGAAAAGTATCAAGTGTTCTAAGAATTGCATCCTGTTCTTGGCACATTATGGATGCCCTCTCTGCAGTATTTATATGTGATTGCAGCTCTTAGAGACATACCTGAGCTTTCCTGTGGATTTCCAGAGTTACAGGCAACTGTAGGATCCTAACTGCAAGCCCTTCACTTCTCAGGCACTGACTGAAGAGAGCTACGGCTACACTGTTACTGCTTCACTAAATGTGTATCAAGCTAGAATTTGCTCAAATGACACAAATTTGCAATCTTGTAACAAAATGTAACAATATGTTTGCTTTATGCAAACCCAAATTCTCTGCTTAAGGATGCAACTAATGTAAAATAAGTGTAGCAAAACCTGAAACATAGCTCTTTGAATACACAAATTATTGAAAGTATAAAGATCTTTAAACTAGATCTGAAGGCTGGTGGGGATAAAACTGGTCTTGCTGGAGAGGATATTGTGAATAGCATGCCAGTACCTGTGGGACAGTGTGGTAGTAAACTCTTACAGTTGGTTGTCTCAGCAGAGGTGGAGGATGATGATTCATGTGCCATCAGACACAGGAGTGTCTGAACACTATTGAAGCATATGAGAGCTATCTGGTGGGAGCTGGAACTTCTCTCTCCAAGAAGGTGGCAGGACCATTAATGCAGCTGAAGTACCTATGCCAATGCATGTAGCACAGACAAGAAGCAGGAGGAGCTGGAGGCCATCACATAGTTAGAAAACTGGCTGGAAGGAGGATCTGGGGAACTACAGACCTCTCATTCTGACCTCAGTGTCAGGGTTCCCAGTTCCAGGGAACGCCATGAAGCAAATCATTTTGAGTCCCACAATACACCATTTACAGGACGACCAGATATCAGGCCTAGGCAACATGGGCTTATGAACGGCAGGTCCTGCTAAACCTCTTGCCCTTCTATGACAAGGTGATCCAAGGTGAGTGTGGGTTTAGTTACAGTGTAATAAGGTGGATTGGGAAATGGTTGAAGAACAGATCTCAGAGAGTTGTGGTCAGTGGAACAGAGTCTGGCTGGAGGCCTGTGACTAGTGGAGTCCCCCAAGGGTCAGTGCTGGGTCCAGTATTATTCAATATTTTCATCAGTGACCTGGACAAGGGGGTAGAAAGCACCCTCAGCAAGTTTGCTGATGAC
>VYZU01028732.1:0-14970 GCA_013401355.1 Ceyx cyanopectus
TAATATCTATGATTCTATGAAAGGGATTTGAGTAGATGACCTTTAAAGGTTGTTTACAACTCAAAATATTCTATGATTCTATGATCTGTAGTTTGGCCTAAATAATTTTGAAGCAACATACTTCACTGAACTGAATGTTAAATTTCTCCCTAAATCTTAGTGAAATCACAACAAGAGTGTAAAAATATGGCTAATGAAACAAAGATTTGTTCTCATATGACGACTTTATGGAAGTTGTTGTAGCCTAACTTTATAGCTCACAGTAGGTTTGATGTCACAATCTGTTTGGCAACTTGTTTGCTTATTTCACACAGACACACACATGTTTGCAACATACAATTGAGGCAAAAGTTGAATTTTTAATAAAACTTATATGTTTCTTCTTGAAATGTAATTAATTAATATCAATAAAGATCACTGGAAAATAACGTTACTAGATTCTCTGTGTGACATCCAAGGAAGACTTATATAGTAAATTATCTGACAATTCTTCAGGACCATAACCATTTAAATCACATGTACAGTTCAGGAACTGAAGAACTGACTCGTATGCAGCAAAAGTAACATACAAGTAAGGGTAGTGTAAGGAAAAGCTGATAGGCAGTGAAAATAGATGGGTAGAATTTCAGCAAATTGATCCAGAAGACTCTTTCTTGTCCTTGTTGGGGCAAAGCTATGTGTGAGATATGTTTCTTGTGTAAATGGTGACACTGAAGCTAGGAAAACATATGCCTCTGGTCAGATGTATTGGAGTATAAAATTCTGTAAGGCTGATCTGTTTGTTTTCAGCTACGTGCTGTTCCTTGCAATACAACTATGGCTAGGGGGGAATTCTCTGGAGAGGGAGATATTTTTGCTTTGCTTAGGAACAACTGAGAAAACACAGGAGAAGGAAAGCTTGTAGACATTGCAGGATGCAGCAGATATAAGCACTGAGCCAAACACAGAAAGAAGCAGGAAATCAAGCAAAAAGAGGGATGACTGAGAGGAGCAGGGAAGAGTCACACATCTCAGCACTGACTGAAAGACACACTTCCTTGGAAACAGGGGGAACTGCAAAAGTTTTGCTACAAATTACAAAGCTAAATGCAAAGATTTACCTCCAGTAACACAGTAGGCATGGCAGACCTCTGTTTAAGTCCATTCCATATTTACTTGTCTAACAACTTTGAATTTTGTCTACTTAAGAAATCATGAATCCCAATTTTCATTATACTTCACTGTGGAAAGTAATCAGACCAGAATATCTAGGTGCACCAGCCTCAAGTCAAGGTCAACTTGAGATCTAGCACACAAACACCAATAACTGGTTTAATTTTCCCTTTTGTTTATTTTGAGGTTTTCCATTAGGTGCTTTATGCAGAGTGCACTCTAATCTGATGCAACACAGTTTGGATTCTAGTAATACTTATTTAAAACATGGTTGAACGAAGTCTATTCAATTAAAATAATGTCAACTATATAAACATGCTGAAAGTGTTTCAAAGAGGGACCACAAAGCATTTTTCAGAAACGGGGATCCAATGACAAAATTAACTCTAAGGAGTCAGGCCATTCAAGCTCTTGAGAAGTTTTCAGTATTCTTGTTAACAAAAGTGATGTTGTTACTATGGTAACTAAAACACAGACAAAAAAGCTATCTTGGCACTATTCCCCATGAAATATGTATGCATAAGTCTCTTTGAAATGTTAAAAGATATGCTAAAAAAAAATATTTCTCAAATCCAAGACTATTTCTTAATTTTAGCTACATTCAAGGTTTCCAGATAGCTTTTAATTCAAATGGTCATCTATCTCTTCAGGTTCTTGGCTGATAAAATCCTATGCACAGTGCTGTCTTAAATTCTTCATTCCAAACAGTAAATCAAATAGAATCATTACATTTGCAATGAAAGAATAAAAAGTTCTCAAAAAAATCACATACTAGTCACATATTCATTATGGTTACCATGTATGTATTCAATGATATGTTTTCAAACAGAAATTGTAATTTCTTCTGTTTCCAAGCATCTGGATTCCACCGTGTGGCTTGTAATGTTGGGGTTTTTTTTTTCTGTTGTGGGGTGTTTTGTTTCTTTTTCTGTTGCTTGGTTGGGGATTTTTGTTTGGTTGGGTTTTTGTTTGTTTGTTTTTATTGTTGTTGTTTGGGTTTTGTTTCCCTTTGTGCATGAAAGAAAATGAACGAAGGAATTGTTGCCCTTTAGGAGTATCTACATTATTATTTATGAACTGGGAGCTCTGATGCAGACACGTGGAACAAATGAAACTTCCTTAAATTCTCTGGTGAAACTGTTTGCACCTCATTGGTACTTGATGAGTTTTTGCCACCTGCTTCAAAGATACTCCATTCAAATAATCTTTACTTTTTTCTAAAGTGACTTCCTATGAGTCAGTAGTCTTTCTTTGATTTATTTCTTTTAAATAGCTAAAAGGTCTTGAGTTTAAGAATTCCTTAGTTCTGATAGTATACAACAAACTGTAGCTTACCAGAGGTAGCCTCCTTATTGTTATTTGACTGGAATAAAAATTATTTCATCTCCCCAAAAATAAAAAAACCCTTGCAAAACTAAAAACCATTTCTAAGGACCAGTGGTATGGTAAAGAGTTAAATTGTAATAGCAAGACTGAAAGTCACATTGAGCTAGGTTAGCAATATTAGTTAGTTTAAGTTCCTAGCCAAATATGCAGCTTGAACAACCCAGCTATGAAAAAAAACTCATCAGGATGGACAAANTGTGGGGTGTTTTGTTTCTTTTTCTGTTGCTTGGTTGGGGATTTTTGTTTGGTTGGGTTTTTGTTTGTTTGTTTTTATTGTTGTTGTTTGGGTTTTGTTTCCCTTTGTGCATGAAAGAAAATGAACGAAGGAATTGTTGCCCTTTAGGAGTATCTACATTATTATTTATGAACTGGGAGCTCTGATGCAGACACGTGGAACAAATGAAACTTCCTTAAATTCTCTGGTGAAACTGTTTGCACCTCATTGGTACTTGATGAGTTTTTGCCACCTGCTTCAAAGATACTCCATTCAAATAATCTTTACTTTTTTCTAAAGTGACTTCCTATGAGTCAGTAGTCTTTCTTTGATTTATTTCTTTTAAATAGCTAAAAGGTCTTGAGTTTAAGAATTCCTTAGTTCTGATAGTATACAACAAACTGTAGCTTACCAGAGGTAGCCTCCTTATTGTTATTTGACTGGAATAAAAATTATTTCATCTCCCCAAAAATAAAAAAACCCTTGCAAAACTAAAAACCATTTCTAAGGACCAGTGGTATGGTAAAGAGTTAAATTGTAATAGCAAGACTGAAAGTCACATTGAGCTAGGTTAGCAATATTAGTTAGTTTAAGTTCCTAGCCAAATATGCAGCTTGAACAACCCAGCTATGAAAAAAAACTCATCAGGATGGACAAAGGGCCCTAAAGAGAGTTCAAGGATTCAAGCATGTACTGACATGGACGGGGGGATGACCATGAGCCAACAATGTGCCCTTGCACTGGCCAAGAAGGCCAATGGCATCCTGGGATGCATTAGGAGAAGTGTGTCCAGCAGGTCAAGAGAGGTTCTCCTCCCCCTCTACTCTGCACTGGTGAGACCCCCACCTCGAGTATTGTGTCCAGTTTTGGACACCCCAGTTCAGAAAAGATAGAGATTTGCTGGAGAGAGTCCAACACAGAGCCACCAAGATGATTAGGGGAATGGAGCATCTCCNAGGTTTAAGGTCAACACAAGGAAGAACTTTTTCTCAGTGAGGGTGACAGAGCTCTGGAACAGGCTGCCCAGGGAGGTTGTGGAGTCTCCTTCTCTGGAGACACTTAAGAGCTGCCTGGATCTGTTCCTGGGTGACTTGGTCTAGGTGATCTTGCTCAGGCAGGGGGATTGGACTAGATAATTTTGTAGGTCCCTTCCAACCCCTAATATCTGTGAATCTGTGAATCTGTGACATCAGCACCAATGCTGCAATTGTTTGATCTGATAAATCAGATCCAATTTTCAACAGTTACTTCAAATAAAGTACTGGGAGATTCATTGTTTCAAAGGACTTAATAGACACCATTGATACACAGTCTAAGAACAATGACAGTAGCAAGACAAAGCAAAGAGAAACTGGAAAAGGCACAGGTCCATTGTCTGCTTAATTCTGCATATACTCCCAAAGTAATACTGTTTGTCTTTTAGGTAGTTAGAACTAAAAGCTTCCTATAGGGAGATACTGCAGAATTGTACCTCTATATTTAAATAAAATTGCCACCTCCCTTTGTGGAAAAAAGGTGTCTATGTTTCCCATGGTGTAAAAATAGGGTAAACTGCAAATGTGTTAACAGATGTAATATGATTTATAACAATACAGAGATAATGAACAGTTCTCCCACATGTGTAATTTCAGTGTACAAGTAAATTACACTTCCACATTCATACATTTAGCACATGTTCCAACTGGGCAACCTTTGGACATGAACAGGTTAACAGATCACTATGACGAACCTTCTAGCCATATCTCTATGTGCTCAGGCAATGACATTAAAACAATTTGGTTAATGGAGAGTACACCACAGCTGGAAATAAGCTTGTACCACAGAAAAAAAAGCACAGCTTTAATCTGTTTGCTTAATAAAGAGAAAAACATTTTTTTGGCACTGAGATTTCAGCCTGTTCTTCAGAAACCTGCCTAGATTACTAGATTTGGGAGATTTAAGTCCATGATGCCCTACTTTCAATGTATAGTTGATGAAGTTATCTCAACTAAATATTTATCTATGTTGAGATCCCATATTCTGGATCACAGCTATAATCTCTGACAA
This sequence comes from Ceyx cyanopectus, assembly GCA_013401355.1. Lineage (NCBI taxonomy): Eukaryota > Metazoa > Chordata > Aves > Coraciiformes > Alcedinidae > Ceyx > Ceyx cyanopectus. Next base: position 4,799 of record VYZU01028732.1, read on the forward strand.
AAATAGTTGTGTCTAAATTAACTCCTCCACTTTGAGTTGGAATTTGTTTTCATATGCAGGATTATAAGTCTGCTTCCTGGTTCTTTGGCCTCGGAGTTCAGACTCTTGGGAATCACTCTGTCTTCTCAGTAATTGTATGTGGTATCTCTCTGAGTGACACCTCCATTCTCAGAGAAGGAGAAATAGCAAAAGGAAGTCAGAGTAAGAATATCTCTGAAGGTCATGTGAAAAGGTGAAGAAACTATCTCTTCTCTGCCCATCTGTTCATCAGCTAGGCCTCAAGAATACAGCTTTGTCACAATGCAGAATTGAAGGGTTGGGCATTTTGAGAAAATTAAGCTGAAAAAAGTAGATGAAGACATGTTATTCTAAGGAAAAAAAAAAAATTGAAGCAGTGACGAATAGTGGAACATTACTGAATAATTGTCAGAAAAAAAAGAGTCTGCACTGATTAAACAGATAAAGTATCATTTCAACTTTTTTTTGATAAGAACTTTCAATTGATTTCCACTAAATTAGGATCTGCCCTGAAAATATTTTAGTACTCCTCAGATACCTATCCAATTCTTTATCTGACATGAGCGGGTCTCTCATTCTTTCTATCTCTCTGTGTTGGCAGTGGGTGGGAAGAGAGGCATGGTTAAGCTGCTCAGAGCAATAGAAAAACCTTTTTTTCTTTTATCAGTTCAGCATAAAAAGGATATAGTGACTAAAAGACTTGTCTGAAAGTAATTTCTTATGCTGTTGATAGAACTGGAGTTTTTGAGAAGGCTGTTTCCCCTTTAAGGCAAATTATTATTGTAGGTGCTGTTACTAATATTTTCAGTTAGTAACAGCATCAAGTTGTATTGTAGTCAGGTTCTCTGAGTTTCATTCACTCTTCTTCCCAAAGCACACTTTCTATACTGTTGCTGATGGTGCTTTGTCTTACTTCCTCCGATTTCCTTTTGCAAGGTGATGCAAAAGGCTCTGCAGTCATGGTTTCATTACTGTAGTTAATCTTTCCATTAGTAGTTGTGGTTGTATAGTTATCAGAAGGCCCCAAGTACATGAGATTACTTGTTCCAAATTGTCCATTCTGAGCTGTAACACCTGATACCTCTCTTTCTCAGTTACAGTGCCACAGTGCCATCAGTAATTTCAATATTGCTTTATTCTAACAGAATTCCTTGTATTTGTGCCTTCTATTGTCCACTAAACTAGATTTATAAGGATGGACAATTAAAAAAATGACCTTCTGATTCATACCATTCATTTATTAATTATACAAATGAAGTCTCGGATAGTGTGGGTGATTCAACAACAACATAAATCAAAAGAAGTGCTGTGACTTTTCTTTTAGCTTGGTTGATATCTGGCTCTGCTTGTTGGATTGCTGGTAGCACAGAGTGCTCATTACATCCAAAAATCAATCCTTTTCAGACCTTCACAGTTTTCCATATATGTCTTGTCTTCTGTTATTCAGAAGAAACACATTGCAAAACTTGTGTCTTGTAAATATATAGACTTAATGTGACACACTACCAGTTAATATGTTAGTAAAGGCACTGGATAACAAAAACAACCTGTAATTATAAGCTATTGGTGGCTTGGACACTTCTGTGTGAATAAATCTCTTTCAGACTGCTGCCTGGAATTACAAGATGTGCCACCTCCTATTTTGATCTTTTAAAATTATTTATTTTATTGCTGGTTCATAGTTTACCAACAAAATTAATCTCTAATCTGTCCTATGGTACTGTAATACCATCAGATCTTCACATATATTTTTCAGACTCCCTAGATCCTTTCAAATGTTTCGTCTTTACAAGCTACTGTCTTCCTTAGTTCCAGTTGCTTTTGTCTGCTGCCAGAGATTTTAGGAATTAAAAATGAAGAGAATGTGTCATTTCTCTGAAGGATGCTTTGATTTGATTGACTGATTTATAAGAGCCCTTGCATCATTATTCTCTGCCTCTCTTTCTTTTCCATTTGTTTATTGTGTATACTGATAAGCAAATTATAATATGCACCTGTTCTTTCAAGTCCTCTTCCCTTTTACCACATTATATGCAGTTCATTGAAAAAAACCAGAAATGTGTATTATGGCCTTTCAAGTTTGATCTCAAGTACTGAATTTTTAATATATACAAAACCTGGAAGTTTATCAAGAATTTTCTCTGTGGGCTTATAATATGGGGTTTTTTTGTTTTCCTAATTATTGTACTGATAGAATTCCAAACAATGACAAATATTTTCCTTTCTGCTTCAGCATAACATTGAGTGCTGTTGCCAGAAATGAGCCACACACTGTGTTTTGGTAGTAGGCACTTTCTCATTACAGAAATGCTTGTGAAGTAGCTGTTTTAGAATTATTTAATTTTATGCCTTGCCATACTTTATTTGTATTTCATCAAAGTTAATATATTTTATATCTCAGGAACTATTTTCTTAATATTTATTTCGTTCCTAGCTACTTTTCCTCTATAATCTCTTCCTCAGTGTTTAGAATTTCTGCTTATTTTAGTTTGTTCACCATCCTGACATTAATTGCATTGTATTCTACTGTAGAATAGTTTCTGCTCTTAAAAATGGATATTTTAATTATGTTTGAATCTCATGATTTCTTCTGCTGAAGTGTACCCAATAGACTAAATATGGTCACACACTTTTAAGTGCAATGCAATGTGCATATACTTTAAACTACCAAAAGTTTTGTTCATGTTCAATGTCTGTTTCTCTGACTTGAACACCTCAGCATCATTCTATCAATTAATACCTCAGATCCATAGACCAGGACTTCCAAGTGTTCAAAAGCCTGCTTCTGTATCTGCATTCATTCTATTTATAACGTTTGCGTGAACACTCACAGGCCCATGCTTACACATGTTCACACACCTCTAAACAGCACTCAATGTGTTTAGAAACAGGAACATGTAGTGAAACTGCCTACCCCCTATGTGGCAGCCTACTGACTACAGCTCTGATTTATGTGGAGGTGGGAAATAAATATTCTAGTCTCTTCTCATCTCACTCCGATTTATTCCTCAGCTTCTTAGAAAGTAACAAGAGCATTTAGAAGACATCCATACATACAATCATACAATTTCTGGAGTATTTGCTTACAAATTTCCATAGGAAAAGGAAATTTAGGTCCGAAACTATTTTTATTCTATTTCTTTTACTCAGGCTTATGTTATCTTTAGGAAAAAAAAAAACAACACACCAAACAAAAACAAAAACAAAAAGTAATGATCTAGAAATATTCACTCAATTTAAAGAAAAAATCCCTCAAGTAGACAAAATCCTCATTTACACTTTTTATACCTATAGTACAAATAATGATATGCTACACAATTACTCTTTAGAATACAGTTTTATGTTGCAATATATATTTTTGGGATTTTGACAAGTATACAGGGAAAAAATAGGAAAAACTAACTAGAAACATAAGTATGAAAGAAAGTGGAAGAAATTGTTTCTAGCAGGAAAATATGAATCATACTGTAGAATAACAGCAGTTAAATGCTTTCTGAAACAAAAAAAATTACAGATCCCATTGCACTATGCCACTATACACCAAAAGGCCTTAAAAAAAAGAGTAATTCACAGTAAAATTCTGAGTTTTGTAGGGAAAGGTCTATATTTGTTTTATAATAGACAAAGTAGATGTTGGGTTTTCTTATTCCCCAGGTAAGTAAAATCTCAAGTAGTGAGTTATGATGCAAACAGCTTTCTTTTCGTGAATGTCTTTCAAAATGTGGAGGTAGAGTATTTTTATAGAGTCAGAATATAGTAACTCAAAGATGTACTTGTCGGTTTTCAGTCTTAATATTAAACTAATGCTTATTTCATACAAACTTACATATTGTTTTAGGGAGATTGCTCAAAGAATTCATAGAAAATACAAATGTATATTGGTATTCTCTACTTACTACCACTTTTTGCAGTTTAACTTCATCGATGGAGCCTCTATTCCATGATCCATGATAATGGACATGCAGTTCTCTTAAACTGTATGTGCACCTGTGTGTATATGAGTTCACTTATATATGTTAATTTTCAAGATAATAAATGAAAATGAAATAGATCTTTCATGCTAACAGCAATACCACCAATTTTTTAAAGAGGTTAATAATTTTGTGTCCTTCTGTTGATCTATTATTTATTCTATTATTAAAGGTCATCAACACACACACATGCACACAAGCACACAGAGTTTGAAAGGTGAGGTAACAACAGAATAAAAAAAATTATACTCTCTGAAAGGTGCTGTTCAACATTCAGAGCTCTGCCCTAACCTGAATCCTGCCAGCAGGTTTTTTTTATGTGATGTGGCACGTTCATTGTGGTGTCCCACAGTGATTTTCTGTTTGAAGTCGAAGATCTCAGACAAATGCAATACAAAAAGAAGAAATGCTACTACTTCTAGTATCATATTAGTTTCTGTAATTAGATTTTTCAGAGGCAATGAATAGAAGGGAAGGATTCTGAAAATAAACCAAGAGATTTGGCTATTCAGCCAACATGTGTTTGCTGTAGGAGATTAAAAGTAAAGAATGCCTAATATTTTCCAAAGAATGCAACAAATCTGGGAAGTGGAACCCTGATCCACAGTTAAAACAGTCAGGATACATTGTACATCATGGAGCCAGAATAAGACAATATGCATGGATACTTGGAAAAAGTTTATATAGCAGGAAAGGTGTTTGGACACAAAACAAAAGTGGAGAGTAGTGATGAATAATCTTGTTGATATTATTTCTCACAAAGTCATTGCTCTCTCAGCCCTCAGTAATCAGTCTCTTGAGAAAGACACCATGACTCCAGATCCAGCTGCATAAGTAAAAGGAGCAGGAAAAATTGTGTCTGGATTCAAGCTGGTATCCTTGGCATAATCTGTATCATTCTGCTTTAGGATTACCTAAATGAGTGACTAGATATCAACTTTTGATTTTAGGATATTCTATGTCACTCATAATATACGCATAGGAAACCCATTATTTTCTTAATCAATTGGTGTACAGCACAGTCTTTACTACAACTACCTTACCAGACTCACTTTAGTACAGAATTCTGTCACTCTTCACATGTATATCAGTAAAGGTCTGAAAAGAAAAATCTTCAGAATTTCTATTTAGTAAATGCCCTGACTAAAATTATTTCTCTGTAAGTTATCTACCTGACTTGAAGATCTTCATGTTTTCAGTTCTATTTTTCCTAAAGAAAGTGTTTTTCATTTAAGACTTTGTAAATTCTACATGGCATTTCAAATAGGTGTAAAAGCCACTCGTGCTGTGCTATTTTACCCAGGAACAATAGTCAGAATCTGCTGTAAACAGCTCCAAATCTAGAAGTCTTTTGTTGTGTCTGGCTATCAAAGATGACCAGCTAGTCCAGTTGCAGAAACATTTTTGTTTGGCTGAAATATTTCATATTATAAGTATTAACACATCGTTATTATTAAAGATGGAGGGGATAACTGAAAACTGACATACCACCACCTTTGACATTATGGCAGAGACTTACTGGATTAGACAAGTGTAACTTAAACGAAAGTGTAGGCAAATACAGAATGCATACATTTTATTTAGACCAATAAATCTATTAAATTCTCAATATTAAAATTTAACTGAAGATTACTACTAAAGTATACTGCAGAAATTTCAGTGTGCATCTGTTTTATCTGTGCCAACAAGTTTCCATGGGATAATTTGAGTCATATAAAAAACAGATTTTGTAGACATGAATTAGTCCTTAATAAAGATTTTTATTTTTTTTTAATGCCAGGCCACATTTTATGGTTGCTGATAGCCCAAAATAATTTTTTTATTTTTTTTTTTTTAAATGCAGTTCTTCCAGGTTAATGTCTTGGCTTTCTGGGATATAAAATTTGCAGAAGTTCAAAAGAATGCATCTGTCTTCTGCAAAACAAGCTTGCATTTTGTGACCCTGGCTACATTTTCATGCTTCTATGAAGAATATCTTTTATTTTTCAGGCTGAGCTGGCAAGATGATATGACCAGACTGTGCCTACAGTCTGTAAATTACTTCACAGAACTTCAATACTTTGGCAGGACTGTTTCACTCTTTCTTCTTAAGCAGATATAGCTCTCTTAAAAGCAGAATTCAGAGTGGAGAAATTTTCTTTCTTTCTTATTAGTGTATTTCACCCTCTTCACATGTTCTCACGTGCCTTCATATTATGTAAATACTTTGTGTCAAAATCCTGTTTCTAAATTAAGTGAATAGAGGAATAACCATTGACTTCACCAGGGTCAGACTTTGCTGCTCATTTTTATACCTTAGAACTTTCATAGTTTAGCTGCACTGGTCCTGCCAGCCTGTCCTGGTTTGGGTGAAAAGCAAGCAAATTCAGTTCAGTGATTTTGCTTTTCAGCTTAAGTTTCTAACTAACTGCACTTTCTGGAGTTGGAGGCATGTTTTGCAGACAGTCTCTGCTTCTAGCAGAGATAACACCTAATGTTTACAGTTACTGCCAGGGGTGGAATGCAAAACCAAGGCCACTGCTAGAACTTGTGTGTTGCACTGGGGGGTGCAGAAAGTGTAAGACCGCACCTGTGGGGAGGAGCAGACAGGACAGGTGACCCCAAATTGACCAACGAGGTATTCCATGCCATACACGTCATATCCAGTATATAAAGTTTGGGGGTCGAGAGGTTCGTTCTGCTTCTTCTGCTTCTTCTGTTTCTTCTGCTGCTGCTGCTTCTTCTTCTTGCTCTCGCTCTCTTGCTTGCTCTTTCGCTCTCTCGTTTCGATCCTGATCCTGAAGGCCCGGTGCCAGAGTCCAACTCCTCCACAGCGTCCGTGAGGGTGACGTAATTACCATCGGGGGGAGGTTGGGTTCGGTACTGGTTGTGTATATATTTGTATATATTTGTATATACCTCATTTCATTTTTTGATTAAATTGCTTTAGTTCCTTTTTTGAATCACTAAGTCTCTCTCCCTTATTCCTTTTCTCTCCCCTTTGGGGAGGGAGGGGGGTTAAAAGAGAGCGGTCTGTTATCGGTCTGGGGGCTGCCCTGACCCCAAACCGCGACACAGCCTTAACATACAGTAAGAAGTTTCTTTGTTAAAGATCCTAAACACTTTAATCTCCAAAGGTTCTTATAGATGTAAAAATCAGATGTGTGTTATCCTGTCTCAGTTCCTTCCTTGAGATTCTCAGCTGTGGTGATTCCTCCAAAACCATTCAGCACATTAGGCAGGAGGCAAGTTAAACTACTCTTTAGCTGATTGTGTGAAGTATATTTGTTTCACAGTCTTTTCTTAAACATCTATTTTACCCATCTTTCCAAGTGCTTGCATCATCACTCCAGCATCTTTTCACAAGACAGAACTATTATATATTTATAATAGCTGCAGTCCTTTTTGCTTCATATTTACACCTTTTCTCACATTATAAATTTTTGAGGTCTGTGATAATCTTCAAATATTACTTTAGTGCATTGTAATGATAGAACAATGCATAACTCTATACTAGCAGTAATAATAATAATATTAAAACATTTGAAATTTAGTTTCCCCAAATTGAACTCTGGCAAAGCATATGTATGCTTAGCTGAGCACCACCACTGAGCATCATCTCTCAACCTGCAGACATTACTGTTTAATTGTTAGTGTAATGGTTAGAGATAATTCGTTTATGCTAGGTTTTAAGGCTTTTCTTGTAAACTGAAAACTGTAACCTACTATCTGTTTTAAAAGTCTAAATATCTTGCATATTGCTTAAGATAGTTACCTGCAGGGACTAGGAAGTTTACTAACAAAAAAAAAAGGACACCTTTATTCTAAAAGTAAATTTCTTTGAGCTCCCAACTGATCTGAGGGAATCAAGACAGGCATTCAAAGTAGGAGGAGCTTTAGTAAGTGCATCATTTTGCCCACCGACCTGCAGAGTTAGAAAGGGTAGAGGTTATTGTTTCTGATAAAGGTAGATCATGCACTTCCATCTAATTAGTCTTTATATTTGTCACAGTCCCAAGAATATAAAAGAAACTTTCCACACAAACTGATGACACTGCCTGTTGGCAACAAAGTAATTACTGTCTCAGTAGGTTGTTAACCAGTTTAAGTCAACATGTCCCTCTCAAGCTCACATCAACCAAATCTATTTTGTGCATCCCAGCAAAGTGGTTGTGTTTTTCCATGCATAGTCAAATAACATATTTGATGTTAAAGCAATAGGAATAAATGGGATGATAGCAGTTTCTACTTCTCTATTAAACCAGAAGAGATCTCCTGTCCGATCCTTGAGAGAACCAAATTATTTCCCAATATCATTTTTCTTTAGCTTCTCATTTTTTAGAATTTAGGATAAAAGGTCAGAATTATCCTCAGGAGGAGTGGGAGGGATGAGATAGTATCACCACTGGTGGGCTGAATAGGCTTGCAAAACTTTAGACTATTTTTACTCTTCACAGACAAAACTGCACACATTTATAGTAATGTAATTTCATTTTTCTGCTAAACATTGGAGAATAAATTTCTTTGTGACTTGTACCCACTGCAAAGTACTGTTCCGGTTGTGTATTTCAGGAAGCTGTAGTTAGACTTGTTAGGATTCTCAGAGGAAAACAAGATCAATAACTTGTCACAGCAAGAGATGTTTCTACTGTCTGCAGGGTGCTGTAATACAGCATTGTAGATGGGGAAAATAATGAAAAACACCACAAACAATTCTGAGCTTGTCTTTGTGCAGTTGGACAGGCTGCTATTAAGGTAGTTAAACAATTTTTTTTTTCTCAAGTAATTTAATGCTGAGATTATTACTTCGGAGTGTAATTTTCAAACACCTTTTTTATGTTTAGGTCTACTATATAAACAAGACATGTAAAATGCTGCTGCCTTTGATTTGCTTCTGTGTTGTATAACCATAAACAGGGAGTTGTGAAGAATCTGCTATGATTGCAAAGGAAGCAACTGATGACACTATAAAACTGTTACTAATTTATTAACATTATTGTCTACAACTTTACCTTGACTTTTCCCCTTTTCCATTTCATAGTAAGATGATTAATCTCTTACATTAGGCACCAGTTGTGTCCTTTCAGTACTTAGAAGGGTCCTTATAGAAAGTTGAGGACAGGTTTTATTAGCAAGGCCTACTGGAACAGGACAAGGGGCAATGGTTTTAAACTAAAAAAAGGTAGATTTAGTCTAGATATAAAGATGAAATTTTGTACAATGAGGATGGTAGAACACTGGCACAGGTTACCCAGAGAGGTGGCAGATGTCCCATCACTGGAAACATTATTTTATCTGCTATCTCTCTTACTACTGTAGTAGCAAACATATCTGGAGTGAGATAATTCTCCATATAGTTTCCCATTTTGTAACATTGTAAAGACATAGGATCTCTTCAACAGTATTAACTAAAATTGGGGAGTGTTTAAAAAAGCATATCAATACTATCACTGTAATACACTGTTGCGTATTAATGCTTATAAAATAGCTCTGTTTCTTCAAGCATCTAATGAACATAGCAAAATGCATCCAGGAAACTTCTATATTCAGTTCCGCACCTGCAAATTTGTCTGTAAAAAGCTGGATGGCTAACTGAAGATAATATTATTTGCTAAGAATGGTGTGTCAGGTGGACAGAAAATTTCAACAAAAAGCTTATGCTGTTTTGGAAAATAAAAGCAATACTTGAGAGCTAGACTGTGGTGGTATATAAGACTCAGGCAAACTGTTGATCTTTTCAGGCTCAAGTGAATGAAGCATTGAAGTTTTTCAGTGCAAATTGTTCTCTCATCCATCCCATAGCTCTGTAGTTCCTGATACGATAATTGAGACTTAATTCAGCTAATCCACAATGGAATCTAACAGAGAAGAAATCTTACAAGGCAGAGTTACTTACAGGGCTTAAGTTACTGATACTGATTCAGAGATGTTTCCTGTGCTATTTCCTGTATAAATATAATGTAATGGTGTTACAAGATCCTGGCATCAGGATCTCCTGGAAATATAAAATACATCCTTTGGAGAGAAAACAATATAATTTCCTGTTAAAGATAAACTATTATAAAAAGGCCATGTACGAAAAAAAAAAGACTTGGTAGGAAATAGAAAACATAATAAAACAATCATGAAAAGCTAAGCTTGTAAAACAGCCATTGGGGATAATTTTTCCAATCATCTCTGCTCAAAACAGGGTTCATTAGAAAA
>VYZU01028733.1:0-22098 GCA_013401355.1 Ceyx cyanopectus
ATGTGTGCAGCTGGCAGGAAAAATGCCTAAATGTCACTGAAATACTCCTTACCTGCTACTAACAATTAGTATTTTTAGCATTGTGCAGGTACTTCCTCCTGAAAGGACCAGTTAAATAGAAATATTTCTCTCCTCTAGAAAAAAAAACAAAACAAAACCAAACCACAAGTCAGTGCCTTTGGAGGTTGGTTTTGTTTTGGTTTATTTATTTTTTTTTTCCATCTTACTCCTGCGTCGTCGATTTCAGTATCTTCTGTAATTGTAAAAACATATTGGAAAAAAATTAAAATCCTTAAGCACTCGAGCCTGTTGGGTACTACTGAGGTGTTAAAATAATTTATTCCATTATATTAACGATGGCTCGATGCATCAGAAGATAATTTGCCATGTAATTTTGTTAAACCCGAAACTGTGGCGTTATTTTTCTTGATAATACCATTAATATATCAAGAGTAAATAAAATGTTTAGTGGTGGGCACATTAATTATCGCCTTCATCTACCGGTGTTTAAAACTAAGAAATAATTAAATGTGCTTTAATAAGAGGTGGTTGTGGGGAAGCAGGATGGTTTATGAATTGCTGGAGGTGCGTGCAGCCGCCTCTCCCTCGAGAGGAGGAATTTATGCCGAACACCCCGCTGATTGTTCGGGAGGTAAAGAACCAATAGCTGCGTGTACAGAGGTTTAATTTAAAGTGTGTTTCTCACTAGGCTGCTCACAACACTTAATTAAACTCTGCTGTTTTGGCAATGACAAATGCTGTAGTGCACGAGGAACCCGAGTGGCGGTGACTGGGAAGCTTGCGTGATTTCTCTCATGTGCGCCGGCAGCCAGATGCAGGTCAGGAGAGGAGGGAAGAAGAAAAAAAAAGAAGATTTATTTAAGGTGCTGGAGGGGAAGTCACCAGTTCCCAGCACCTCTGGCAGTTCCCAGGGAGGTTCCCTCGTGGATCCAGGGATTTGCCTCCAAGGTGCTGCACCCGCCTGGTTGCAGATCCCTCACCCAGCCACAGCCACACTGGGCACCTTGGTACCACACAGAGCTTGGGTACTGAGAGGGGTAGATGCCTACAAGCCAGCTAGATAATCACCTTTCGGGTCAAATTGAGTCGTTCCTTATTCACAGAGATTTTAAAATGAAAATTTTTTAAATTTCAACTCAATAGAAAGAAAAAAATCTTTTTTCTTTATTTTTAATTTTTTTCCCCCCATGTTTCTGCTATGAAATGCCAACCTGCAATGTAAGGAAACACTCTTCCATGGGTATTTTTAGCTGCAAGTCCTTTATTTTAGGCACACACAGATGTAAATGGGATGGCATGTTAAACCATGGGCTCTCCTGCCTTTAATTCACTGTTCCCCTGTACACCTGTCCACATGGTTTAAGCAGGCTAACGTAAATTGTCAGTAATATAGATAAGCTTGTTTAGCACTCATGTTAAAAATAGGCAGTGAAACAGCTATCACTGATCATAACAGGGGTTTTTTATTGTTTTCTTTTTCCTCTTTCCTCCCATGTCTCCAAGAATGTGGCGAGGACTTGTATTTTGGGGAAGCCATCCCTCAATTTCAGCCTGTGTTGAAGCTGGAAATACACTGAGATATCCTCCACAGTGAGAACTCTGGATGGCAATAATAAATGATGAGTTTTTAGCAAATGCCAGGCAGGGCTTAAATCTCCTCCGTGGAGGTGAAAGATAAAAATAAAAGTGGAAATAATTTGGATCAGCTTTCCCAAGCCCACATGGAGGGAAGGGAGCTGCGCTCGGCGTGCCGTGGAAGAGTTGGGTCTGGGGAGAAGCCTTTGCAGGCAGTGAGCCCATCAGATATTCCCTGTCAGCTCCAGGGGGAGGCAGGGGGCTGGGGGGGGTGAGCTCCTGCCCCGTGCAGCTTGGGCAGAGCAGAGGGGGGAAAAATGGGAGTGATGTGCCAGATGTGAGGGTGAGGCTCATGGCACTCTGCTTAAAGCTCTTCTCTTTGCTTTGAAGGGTATTTTTGATGAATTCTAATGTAAACCATTTTGTTAATTTAATTGATTTTCTTCTTTTTAGCAGGGGCTTAAATAAAACCTCCCTTGGGTCCCCAAGGGCCAGTGGTTCTCTTTGATCCAGGCGAGCTCTTCCCCTGCTCTCTCCCATGCTTATTTTGTGCCTTTTCCCCCCTCTCCCTGACACTTTTTTCCCTGCCAGAAACTCCCCCATAACCCTTTGCACCCCTTGTGTTGCTTCCTGACACCTTTCCCCTCTCCTGCCTTCCCCCCCTTGAGCTGAGGGTTTCTCCCCCTCAGCTGTGAAGGTTCTCCACTCTACCTGAAGCCACCTGCCCTTGATTTCTCTTGATTAGCCCTGGGTTTTTTCTCCCCTTCATGCCCCTCCCCACTTTTCTGATGGGTGTGCTCATGCTCCCTCTCCTAGGACTTCTCCAGCAGCAGAAGATGCTCCATCTCTGGAATCCCATGAAGAGCTGGATGGGTTCAACCAGGCGAGTACAGCTCCTCTGCCATGTGGTTCCTGAGCGTGTTTGAAGTATTAAGGTAAAAACTTTCTATATAATACCTTTTACTGGAGACAGAGCAGTTCAGCTGGGGCTTATTTACCCTACCCACTTACTTACCAAGTCCCAACAATAAATCCTCGGTCTGTTCTGAATGGTGGGTAAAATGCAGGGTAATTGATGAATGGCTTTTGGCAAGAGCTGTGGAGTTTCCGTGGGGTTTTATCCATTACTGACCCCGCTGGTGATTTCAGTGATTGTGGCTGCAGCTGGGATATGATGATGATGGTGTTGCAGTACTTCCATCCAGAGGCACAGCTGGAAGTGCTTGGTGGCATTTGATGTTGGAGATCTGGGGTAATTGTGCCATTTCTTAATGTGTCTGGGGGTGAGGAATTAAAGGGTGGCCAGCCTGGTGGCTCCAGCTCATAGGGAAGGGGCTCTGGCTGCAGCACCGTGGGGCAGGCAGGGCTGGGGGGGATCCACAGGGCTCTCTAGTCATTGCACACAGAAGGCTGGCACATCTTGTGGCAGATACCCCAAGGAGAGCCTTTTCTCTCCCTGGTATTAGACACTCATGCCCTGCCTTGTGGGAATTGCTTGTTCATCTAGAGTAGAGTCATGGAAATGTCTTGGTTGGAAGAGACCTTGAAGCTCATGAAATCCATCTGCTCCCTCTAGAAAGCACTGCCCTTCCTAGTGAACTGACCTCTTCATTAAATCTCCATTTCCTATTGAATTTACATGGCACTGCAGATCTCTGAACATCGTCCTTTATTTACTCTGGCTGCATCACATCCCACCTCTGGCTGAGACAACAGGCTGCAGGTTGTGTGTATTGCTGGGACTGGTGTTGGTGTTTCTGTGCTGGGCTCTGACTGCCAGGGGCAGCTCCTGGGCACAGTTGTGGTCGGTCCAACCCCATGGATGGTTGGAAATTATTGTGCCTTAGTGAAACCCTTGGATGTGAACACACCTTGCTTTGCACGCAGATCTACTTTGCTTTAGAATCAAAGTGTTTGCTTGGAATCTTCAGCCACTTTTCTCACCCTTCTTTCATTTTATCTCCTGCCTTTGACTGGTTACAGTCTCAAGATGTTTGCCAAATATTCTCCAGTACAGCGAGAAATCCATGTTGAGAGATACCAAATTCCTGTTAGCTGTTAAGGTTGGAAGAGGTGTGTTAGGTAGCCCATCACATAAAGCTTGATAAAAATCCCTGAGTAAATGCCACAGGAACCCTCCAGGAATAGAGCCTTTAATCTTTAGATCGTCTAAAAGGAGCCTGGTGACATGACTGGGCTTATTGCAGAAAGCTAATTTCAGTGACTCTTGTGATATTGTGAAGATCCTCAAGTCCTTCTCCCCATCCAGCTCCAGGAGGCAGGAATGGGTTCTTGCATGTGAATTTATTTTTTTTGGTGTGTGTTTGGTTGCTTTTGTTGGCTTGTTTTGGTTTATTTTTAATGCTAAAATACTAAAAATTTTAGACAAAGAAATGCAAAATACTTGTGCACACCTAAGCACTTCTTGCATTTTTGAGGTGCTGGACCTGGCAGTTGTTTTCTCTTACCCAAGGCAGGGTTTGGTTCAGAGCATCCCTGGTGCTGCTGGGCTCAGGTGCTGAGGAAGGGCCATTCCTTTGGTGTCTGCTGGAAAATGAGATCTCTATTCTGCTGCTTTAACCTCCCTCAAAACTGGGCTGGCTCCCTGGAGTCATGTGGGATGCTCACCAGGAAAGCAGCATCCTAAGGAAGAAACTGCAGCAGGAGAGGGGTTTGTGTTGTTCATTATCTTAATATTGGCATATGAATGTTTTATTTTGAATGACATTATGAAGGAAAATGTCCAACCAAGGAAAGGCTTAGAAATGTGACTTTGTTCTTGTCAAAAATTGCTGGGACCAGTGCACGTAATTCACCTGACCTTGGGATGCTTTTCCCCCCCTCAGTATTTTTCTCAAAAAAATCATAAAATTGACAATTTATTATTGCTGTTGCTTGAAATAATGATTTGTCCATGGGGAAAAAAAAACAACAACAAAACCAAAAACAAACAAACTGTTTTTGGCCTGGTGTGAATCCTTGTGGATCTGCATCTGAGGAACCTGTCAAGCACCAGTGCTCCACTCTCCCTGGTCTTGTCCTCCTGGCTGCCTGGACTTGAGTTTTGGAGTCACCTTGGATCATAGAACCATAAAATCGTTTTGTTTGGAAGAAAGCTTTGAGATCATCTAGTCTAACCAAGAAAATTCTGATTCTCCTCATTCAACCGACCACTGATGGAGCCAGGGGGGGCTGGTCTCTTCTCCCAAGGTACAAGACAAGAGGAACTGGCTTCAAGTCTTGCTGGGAGAGGTTTGAGTAGGACTGGCAGTGCTGAGGGATACGGGGCAGTGGTGCCCTGGCTGTGCTGGGGCAGTGGTTGGACTCTGATATTGAAGGTCTCTCCCAACCAAAACAATTCTGTGATTCTCTGCCCTGTCCTGAGCCTTTCAGGGGCAGGAATCTGCCCTGTGTAGCTGTCTGCTCTGATTCTGCACCTCTTGGACACTGCAAATAGCAGAGTTGTATGAAGACAATGCTCATCTGGGGTTAATTAGTTTGTTGGCATGGCTAATTATCTCAAGCTGGGCTCTGTGCTAACACACCTGTATTGCCTCTCTGAGGGAGGCAGTTTGGCTGGGAAGAGGGCAGCTCTAATTTCCTTTTACATTCCAGATTCAATCCAAGTTCATGTCTGGGTTCATCCTGAGCCTGGGAATAAAATTTCAGGGCAGTTCTTATTTTATGTCAATTGGTTCTTAATCTTCTTAATCTGAAACTTCAATGTTTGCCCGGCAGAGGCAGTTAGGGGTTATGAGAGAAAGGGTTTGTGCTCCTGTGGCAGGGGAGGGGGATTTGACTTTCGGTGTTGGTGGAAGCAGAAGGAAGCTGTGTGACATTAATCTGGTGTCAAGATGTGATCTGGGCACATCTAGGTGCTGGATGGGGGCGTGGGGCAGGAATTGATAGGACAATTCCAATGATAAGCAGCTGATGGACACAAGTAGCTGATTTTTAAAAGATCAATTTAACTATTTCATAGCAGAATTACTTTAGATGGCAACTTCTTTAATGTATATCGTCCATTTTAAGAGGAAAGCAAACTTCATCCATCCCCTGTAACACACATAGCCAAGGTGGACTCTGGTTCCTAAGCCGGTGTCGTGTTCAAAATACCAGCAAATATGGAAATATTTCCATTTCGCACAACTAAAACCATCTGATCCATAGTAATATAACGCTGCTCTGAAAAAAAAATCTAAATAATAATAAATATTGGAGGCTAAACAACACTTTTGAAGGTGCTGCCAGCGTCCTCGTAGCAGTTAATAAAGTAGTCACAAATGATTCTGCCCACTTTTGTCCCAAAGAGGATCATATTTAATGCTCCATTTAATTTGCTCAAATGTCAGGGAACATCAAAAGGAGAAATTTATTGTATTAGTCACTGAAAGAGATATAGTAGGGGCATCATGCTATCTAAAGATGATTAATAAAAATAGCTATTGATTCTGCAAAGTCAATAAATCCAGCTGTTCAAAGGATAGTATCAGTCAGTGGAAGGGACGAGTTGAGTTTGTTTGGGTCTCTGCAGATCTATCTGCAGCCTCTGCTGCCCTCCCAGCCAGGGTGGGATGAGAAGGGGGCTGTGCTGGTTGTCCCCTCCCCAGGATCAGAAGTGGAGCTGCATCAACCACTGCTGAGGGTGGAGCATTTGGATAATCACAGAGTCTTGCTGGTTTTGTTGCCAGATTAGGGCAAAAAAACTCCAATCTGTTCAACTCAACAACGTGCTGGTGAGACAGGTTGGATAACTCATAGACTCACAGGGTGGGTTGGGTTGGAAGGGACCTTGAAGACCATTCAATTCCAGCCTCCCTGCCATGGGCTGGGACACCTCTCGCTAGAGCAGGTTGCTCAGCCTGGTAAATACACCCCTGAAGCTTGTTCAAGCCACTGGAAAGGGAATTAGAAGTAGCAGAGGAAGTCTAGATAACTGGATTTTACAGCTGCAGGGTCTTTTTGTTGTGGTACTTAACACACACTGGTTTCTGTGCATAGAAGTTTTGGTGATAACCTAATGAGCATCCCATGGGGTGGCTGCTCCCTGGACAGCTCAGGGCTTGCCTGGCTCCTCTGACCAGGCTCCAAGGTACTTTATAGTTTACAGCATCTGTAATAATCCATTTTTTAAATATATATACTTTTTTCCTGGTGTTTTATGCATAGAACCATTCCCCAGCCTCTTCCTCTGCCTGCTCTGGTTGCTATAATTCTCATTTCTGGAATCCTTGGTGGTGTTTAGAGACAAAAAATTTTGTCCCTTCCCCATATTACAGGGCTTCAGGAAAACCGTTTGAGCAATGAGGGATTTTTCATTGCTGGGGTTTGTTGTTCTGAGGTTGGTTTGTGGTTTGTTTGTTTGTTTTTTGCTTTGTTTTGTTTTGTTTTGTGGATTGCAGCTTTTTCCCTCTGAATTGCTTTAGCAGGAAGGAGTTCCAAATAAAGCTTTCTGGCCCTGTTTTGCTTAGTAATTGTCCCAGAGGGCCAAGCCAGGCTCACTGCACTCACCTCCCACTGGTGTGAGCCTTGAACTCTGTTTAATACTTTTCAAGAACCCTAAAATAAGCCAGTATTTGGCATCAGAAAGTGGCTGATTTCAACACTTCCTTTTCTGTTTATTTTCGCTGCGAGGCCAGACGTCACCATGCTAATTTTTCTCGGGTTGACGATATGGGGGGGGTAAATTAAAGATGCTAACTCCAGTTTAAAAATATTTCCTCGGCTGTAACGTTTCTACATTTCCTTTCTAAACTCCCAAGCAGCTGAGTTTGCTGTTGGCAGAAATGCAATCTGCAGAGAGCAGGGAGATTGCCACTGATGGAGAATGAGGAGCATGGAGGTACCTGGATTGCTTGGTGGGCAGGGAGGAGTCTCTGATTTGAATATGAAAATCACTTTATTTTTAATTTCATTAGTCATGGGATGGGGTAGATCATGGCAGCTAAGAAAGAGGATGCTGTTTTAGTTCCTGACCGTGATGCTGTGGTCACAGTGTGAAGGTAAGAACAAGCTGTTGGTCACCTCCTGCATGGGCCAAATTATCTGTCACCTGAAGTATTGAACCAGAACAGAGAGACATCCCTTCAGTCCTTAGGCCATCACTTACTATGATAACTGGAGGAGGTGTTTTGAGGAGCCTGCATGTTACAGTGGGGAAGGTTAAACAAGCCCTCATCCCTGGGAAGGTTTCAAAGCTGTGGTGCTGAGGGACATGAGTTAGTGGTGGACTTGGCAGTTCTGGGTTAACAGTTGGACTCAACACCTTTCAAAGGGTTCCTGCCAACCAAAGCAGTTCTGTGACTATCCCGTGGCTGCTGTGTGCTTGTTTTTGATGGGAACTTTCAACGTGTCCTGAAATTCCTGATGGCTGTGGTCTGCAGGCAGCAGGAGCCTACGTGTGTTTGGAAGTCATGAGCTGCTACAATCCTTTTCACTTGCTCCTCTGGTTGTGCTGTTTCTTTCTACTTAACCCAAACTTCTCGAGGTTGGGTTGGATTTGTCTGTTGATACCTCTTCAGATTAAGATTTTCCTCTTTCTTTTCGTGAACATAAATTATTATGAGAAACAAACACTGAAACACTTGGGTAGCCTCCAGGTGACAAGCTCACATTGTCTTCCAAGCACCCCAAGGCATTCAGCGTGTCTGCAGGGGGTGCTTGGGGCCTGTGCTGTGCCTACCAGTTGGCAAACTCAGGGTCTCAGGGTGGGTCCACCACTTAAACCAGCCCAGTGTGGCTGGAAAATACAACCCAAGCCCATCAAGTCAGGTCTGGTGTGACGTGAGGCCTTCTAAAGCATCAGGATGAGGCTGGTGTGAGGTGAGGCCTTCTGCTGCTAAACCAGTTGTGTGCTGTTATCGTGGGTGCTCATCTGTGCCTTGAAACCTCCTCAAACATCTCTTTGGACACTGCAGTGCACTACAGCTGCTGAATTTCCCTTATCTCCCGTGGCAGTAGTATCTTCAAAGGATGCCAGGGATTAGTTAAGCAAGATGCAGCATGCTGAGAGCCATGGTGCTGTCCTTAATCACACCCTCCTCTTCCTCCTCGCCCTGCCTCCCTTGGGAGGGTTTCCTGTAGTTTCCCTTCCATGGGTGTCAAAACTCCCTGGCCTGTGGTTGCCCATTTGTCTTTTTAAAATAACTGAGCTGTGTTTGACAGGTTCAGAGCCTCTGTAGTCTCACCCAAAAGTTTATGAGCTCTTTAAAACATCCATTAAGGATTCACAAGTTGCCCTGCTCATTATTTGCTGTTACATCCATTCTCCTATCATTTTAGGTGGGTGGGTTTGGGGTGTCTTTTTAAGCTTTTCTTCTTCATGGGAGTGTGCTTGCAAAAACTCTGGTAGCTGGTTTCTGGCTGCTGGTGAACCAGAGCAGGCAGAGGGGCAGGGAGGGGATGCGTGGCTGTGCAATGCTGTAATGGGAAGGCTGCTGTCTTCCATGACAATGATGAGCTCTGGATTGCCAGGAGGAATGAAGGACCCATCTTAGGTGAATGCAAAGTGCTCCTCACCCTGGACAGTCTCACATCTCCCTTTTAAAGCACCCCCTGAACCTCTGCTGGAGCCCCTGATGTCCCTGCAGCTCTGCTGGTGGGAAGAGGCCTGAGCTGGAGGAGCTCATTGTCTGTCAGCAGGAGAGTGGGAGGAGAGGGTGCAGGGCAGGGGGTCCTCCCCATGAAGGGAAGGATGGTGTCAGGGTGGAAATGTTGGTCCATTATGCCAGAGAGCAGATAATGTCTCCTACATGGGTATTAGTCTCGGTGGGTGCTGAACCATGGCAGCTTCTGAAGCAGGCACCCAAGGAGACCTAATCTGGTGGTGAATGGAGACATTAGTGAACATGCTTCTTTGTAAAAGTGGTCTTATCTCAGACCTTGCATATGTACCGTGGGCTTCTGCAGTGCCCGTGATAAGTACTACTCCTTGTTTCATTGAATGGCGGAGTAAATAGTCACATAAAACCCATATAATTTGCTGGCTTGTAAGTTAAAGCCCCAGGCAGTCTTATCACTTCTTTTGTCATGTCCCTTACACTTCCAGGGCAATTCCGTGTCAAATTGCTCTACATTTTGCACCCTGACCCA
Organism: Ceyx cyanopectus; assembly: GCA_013401355.1. Taxonomy (NCBI): domain Eukaryota; kingdom Metazoa; phylum Chordata; class Aves; order Coraciiformes; family Alcedinidae; genus Ceyx; species Ceyx cyanopectus. The sequence continues at coordinate 9,688 of VYZU01028733.1, forward strand.
GCAAAAGTGTAAGCCTGCAAAAAACTTCCCATCTCTTCATCTTTCCTTTTTTTCCCATTCTTTCCTTTACATTTTGTGCCTGATCAACTGCAGCATTTTTTTTTCCCTCCCAAAGAGCCAAAGGTATCTCTGCAGCTGCACCCAGAGCACATCCCTTCACCAGGGCTTGTCTAGGTTATCAAAGTACCAAAGAAAAACATCGGTGTTTGACTAACTTTAAAAGTGAGGATATTAATTATTGAGCAGCAGAGGAGATCTCGCCTTAATACTGATGTTCAGGCAGATACCATATTTATCTCAAAGAACCCGCGAGGAAGACGGTTACCTTTGCAACCATATTTATCATGTAAATAGCTCAGAAAAAAAGGATACTGCCAGTTACGTCTTTAAAGCACAAAAATGCCTGCATTTCACTATTTTGTAAATGCCAGGGAGATGCAGCATCCGTTAGAGTTAACGGCGCGGCACTTTTGTGTTCAGCAGCATGAATCATTAATCATGAGGCAGGCCATATTCTTGTACTGCTTCTGCTTTCATTACTTGGCCTAATTAAACAGTTCTCTGAACTGGAATCTCAGATTCCTCTGTTACAGATTATCATTAATTATGGTGAAAGTGCTCAGAGATGTTGGACTCAATTATATTCTGCTCAACTCTGGCACGGCGTGATTCATTGCACAGCCTGCTTTGCAGATAGACTCTTCCCTTATCTTGTACTCCCACTTTTGTAAATTGGGCTCTGCCAGCCAACAAACTAAGAGTTATGTGCCGTGTTTTCATTAAAAACATGTTGGAGGAGCACACACCAATTAAGGATTCCGTGTTTCATGCCGAGCGCGGACTCGGGAGGAGTCGCCGGGAGAAGCAGGCTCTCCGTGGATGGGTTTGGGAGAAGCAGGCTCTCCGTGGATGGGGTTGGGAGAAGCAGGCTCTCCGTGGATGGGGTTGGGAGAAGCAGGCTCTCCGTGGATGGGGTTGGGAGAAGCAGGCTCTCCGTGGATGGGGTTGGGAGAAGCAGGCTCTCCGTGGATGGGGTTGGGAGAAGCAGGCTCTCCGTGGATGGGGTTGGGAGAAGCAGGCTCTCCGTGGATGGGTTTAGGAGAAGCAGGCACTCCACAGCTGAGTCTGTGCCTGATTATATGGGCTGCCTGGTCTTGGGTTTGGGGTGGACTGATTCTCTCTTCCACCCTTCCGTTGTGCAGCTTCCCCTGGAGCCAGAGGAAGGGGCGCTGGGCTGGTGTCAAGCACAGCACAGGACAGACCTCCAGCCTCTTCCTCCACAGCATTAGCCATTTAATAATAGTTAATAGTCCCAGCAGCCAGAATTCTTTTTTCCTGTGATGAATGCCAAAAGTAGCAGTAGCACAACACTATTAATACACAACCAGCCTTAGCACCTCTTGCTCCTTCCAGATCAGTTGAATGAATTCCCAACCGCAGCGAACACACGGTGCTGCAGGCTGGTGTTTAAAATGGTTTATATCCTAAACTGAGCCAGAAGGAGAAGCACCAAGAATTAGAAATAAATAAATAGAAGCTGAAGGAGGGGGAAAAAAGTTTTTGTTTTTGGTGTGGGATTTTATTTTTGGTTTTTTTTTTTTTTTGTGGGTAGATTTGTGGTTTGTGGTTTTGTTTTGTTTTGTGTTTGCTTTTTGTTTGGTTGTTTCTTAGTGTTTTAGAGTGTTTTTTTTATTATTATTATTTGGGTTTTTGGGGGAGGGATTGTGGTTTTGGGTTTTTTTGTTTGTTTTGTTTGTGTTTTTGGTTTGTTTTTCCCTCTTATATTTTTATCTGGATTCAGACTTGTAAAAATCACTGCTTATACCCACTGGCTGTACTCCATGAATATCTGTAAGGTGACTTTGTGGTCAGTCAATCCCCCTTGCACTGGACAAAACAAAATCCCTATGATGGTAAAAGTGAAGTGTGTCAATAGCCAGCTGCCATCCCTCCACAAAACCTCCATCCGAGGTGCTCGGCATCGCTCGCAGCTCCGGGTCAAAAACAACACTGATTTTTCCCCTCCCTGGTCCTGGGAGCAGCGGAGCCCGAGCGTCCCTCGGCCCCAGCTCACGCCGAAGGGCTCTGCTGCAGAGCTCAGCTGTTGGGGAGGTAAAATAGATTGCCGACCAAATTGCTTGTACGCTGCGGACGTAGAAGCGTTTAGGGAGCGGAGGTTAACGTGGCTTACATGAGAGAGCCCGGGCTGGGGGAAAGTGGAACATTCAGCCTGTGGAGGATTTGTATTCCTCATCATCATCTCCGCGCCGAGCACGAGATGTGTTTTTACTGATAGATGATTAGCTAATTCACCTGCGGTAAGTGGGTTTGTTTCTCCGTGTCAAAATACAGGCTGGATTTTATCTACAGGTAGATTGAAGCGGAGAGTTCTTGATTAAGTTATCAGGAGATCAGCACGGGTTGTACTCGGTGTTTGATTGTGATGACAAAAGCCACCTAATACACAAATAATTGGTGGCAGGACCGGAAGGGACCCGGGGTTCCCATCGCTTCACACCAGAAATGTGGGCTCAAAACCCTGCCAGGAGGGGAAATGAGTTTGGCTAGTTCCTCCTCCCCTCTTGGTCAGCCCATGAAACAGCATCACCACCCAGTGACGGGGAGGAGCAGAGGGCACCTGACACCCAGTGTCCAGGTCTCTCCTCCACCCCTGTGGGTCGTGTGTTTTTCTTTTTTTAGGATGATTCCATAGGGCTGGAGGTTCAGGGGTGTTGGGGGGGTACAGCTGGATTTGCAGACCCCAGCAGAACACCCTCCATCAACCCCACTCGGCAGAATCCCAGCAAAGCCCCTGAAGTTGGGCATTGGGAGGATTTTGGGCACCGTTGCGCCCGGAGTTTTTATTTTCTGCAGGAGTTGTGGGTTTTAATATATATGAAAATCAGTAGTCGTGGATCTTTGCATATGTGCCTTTTGTAATGGGGTTTTGACAGATGGTGAGCTCGGTAAATCTAGTTCCTCGCTATAGAAAACCTTGGCTTGACTCTCAAAACTTGCTTTAAACTGCTTTTGCACTTTTTTTTTTTTTAAATATAGATGTATTTTTATTTTTTCCCGGTTTGCTTTTGTTTTTATTTTTTATCTCTCTGCCAAATATTTCCACGTTCAAATTGTGGCTGAGCTCTGATTATTTCATTTATTTTCTTCTTTACCCTGGCTTGGTGTACAATGTCAGTGACTTTGCTCTTCTGCGTGTCTCCTTATTAAAAATAAATATGCTACCCTGTCCCTGTCTGCACCGTCTACCATTCTGACAACCATCCCGACAAATTCTTACTATTTAAGGGTGGTTAAAAAAAAACCAAACCAACAAAAAACCAAAACAAAACTCAACCAGGAAGCAGTTTCCCCTCCTGCCAGCTCCAGACAGCCTGCTCATTGAAAATGTAATACACTGCTGCCATGTCACAGGTCAGCTGGCAAATGGCAATCTGAATTTTAAAAGGAATATGAATAAAATTCTGTTTTATTTTGAAAATGAACTTTGTGCCCTCCATCATGAATCCAATATATGTCTTAATCTTCTATGCTCTTGAAGCCTGCGGCTCCTGGCTGAGTCCTTTGACTCCTGAACCTAATAAGGAAATAGGTTGTTTTCTCATCCTCGCCTCATTTTTAGAGGGGCTGAAACAAACAGTCCCTATTTCAAATGTAATTGGCAAAGCATAAAAAACCATGTGTGTTATATCACATATATATTTTTTTAAGGTTTATGCCGGAGCTCGGATGTTTTATTTTAAGATTTGATTAAGACGTTGCACCTTTCCAGCTTGAGATTCCAGCTCGGAATTTACCAAGGGCCACGGTCCGTGTTTACCGTGCGGCCGCCCACATCAAGCTGGTCAGGGATGAAAGGGCCACTGGCCCCTTCAGCCGGGACATCCCTCGTTTAACCCGGGCTCTATTTACACCCGGGCACCGAGCGCTTCGCCCCGCCGGCGTTCCCGGCCGTCCGAAACTCTTGGTGCTGCTGAGTTACTGCCACCCCATGGGTTTGGAATTGTTTTTGTCCCAGATGCCATCTATACAGCTCTGCATTCACAGCTCTGTCTCGGTGTGTATATTTGGGATGTTTTCCAGTGCTGAGCACACTCTTCCCCCCGTTGGCACCACCTGCCCGGGGAGGCCGAGCGTCCCTCGCTGGGAGCGCGGCCTCTGAATAGGCCCAATCAGGCCGGGTGCTCCCCTCAGGCCTGGGCTCCTAATCAGGGCTGTGTGGTGCCATGGCCCTGCTGATCAGCTCTGAGGAATTAAAGGCAGCGTTTGCCTCTGTGTGTGTGTGTGTGTGTGTGTGTGTGTGTGTGTGTGTGTGTGTGTGTGTGTGTGTTAGAGAAATACTCGGGTGGCTTTTCTCCCCAGGTCGCCGTGTTGATTTGCTGCGCTAGCCGGCAGGCTGTGGGGCCTGCCCTGAAGGCAGAACTTGTGTGAAATTGTGGTGTTTTTTTGATTATTAAACTGGGATCTGTGTTTGGAAGTTGAATTTGGGGAATTTCTTCTCAAATGCAGAAAAGTCCCCCAGTCTGAAAGGGAGATAGACTCTACCCAGAGATAGTGCTTTGTGTTTAGTGTTCTCAGCACAGCAGAGCCAGGGAGTTGCTGGAGCAGGGCCAGGGGAGCCCCAGCAATGCTGGGAGGGCTGGAACCCTCTGCTGGGAGAGACTGGGAGAGCTGGGGGGGTTCAGCCTGCAGAAGAGAAGGCTCCAGGGAGACCTTCTGGGGACTGTCAGGGCTGCAAGGAGCCTGTCAGAAAGATGGGGACAGAGTTTTGAGCAGGGACTTTTGGGACAGGACAAGGGGTGATGGTTTGAAACTAAAAGAGATTCAGACTGGAGAGAAGGAGAAATTGTTGGCGCCGAGGGTGGTGAGAGGCTGTCCCAGGCTGCCCAGAGAGCTGGTGGCTGCCCCATCCCTGGTACCATCCCAGAGGAGGTTGGGGGGCTCTGAGCACCCTGCTCTAGTTGCAGATGGCCCTGCTTCCTGCAGGGGGTTGGACCAGATGATCTTGAGAGGTCCCTTCCAGCCCCAGCCATTCCTTGATTCTGTGTGTACATGCACATATGTATGTAAGCAGGCAATGTTTTCTAGCACACCCAAGAAGTCAAACACATGATGTTTTGAGATTTTTCTCTTGCAAGCATTGACCGCATAGCAAGAAGTTTAATGCAGAGGCTCAGTGGTGGATCATGAGTGTTTTGGTGGCAGGGTCCCAGCTCAGCAGGGCACTTGAGCAAGTGTCTAGCATGAAGGAGGAGACTGATCCCCCCAGGAGCACTTGCACACACGAAGTGAAGCATTTACTCAAGTGCTTCGTTGATCAGAGGCTAAATGAGTTTCCCGCAGCAAAGCCTGGAGTAGGTGTGTCCTGGATTGAGTTAGAACAGAAATTCTGTTCAGGGATTTTGCTTTTCATCTTGGTCTCCTCTAAGTCCCTGCACTGTCTGAAGTTCCTGGCAGAGTTTCACAGTCTCTGCTCTGTGTTCAGAGTCACCAGCAAGGGCTGGGGGTGCGAGAGGCTCCTGCTCACCCTGGCTCCTGTGCACACCAAGGTTACTGCTCAAGCTTGGGCCACACATCAGGCTGCAGTAAATAAGAGGTGGCACCTGCAGGGAGGAGTGGCCAGGGCAGGTGACCCCAAACTGACCAGCGAGGGCTTCCAGCCCATGTATGGCATGTTCAGAGTAAGGCTGAGGGGTCACTCAAACCTCTTCTTTAATGGACAGTGTCTGAGGAGGTTTCTGTCCTTTCTGCCTTAGATCCCAATGGATCCAGGGGATGCCTTTTTTTTTCCTGCTATTCTTCCACATTTTTTGAGGTTCTGTTATGGTCTTAAGGTTCATGTGATCCCAACATGGGTCATACAGAACGACCTCTTGATCTTTGCAACTCTCTCTTGATCTTTGTGTTCCACCCAGACATGAAATACAGCTAAAATGCACTTCAGTGCAGATGAAGAGCCCATTCTCATTACTTCAAGAGATTCTTTATAAAAACTTCACTGGGATTCTTAATTTAGAACAAAATCTGAAGTCTGAAGTGAGGTTCATGACCACACAGGCTCAGCTGAATGACCTGAGCAATTTTCATCTGCTGATCTTTGAGGGCTCCCTTATGAGGCTTGGCAGAGAGGAGGTAGGAAGGGGTATGAGGGGTATTAGATTCAGGAAAATGAACCCATGCCAGGTAGGTCTCCTGACAGCCCTTCCCTGATGGCACGTGCAGGAGCATGTTAACCCAAAACAACATAAATATAATGCTACAAAACCACGCTAAAACCTTGTCCTAGAAACCTCGAGGGACTTGTGGTGTTCAAGTCAGGGATGTGGCTGGAAATGTTGGGGTAAGCCACAGTAAACAGTGCTAAGGAGTCTTGCTCTATCAAAGCCCCAGAGATCCCAGCAGATCCCAATTTGGTCAAAGAGATTTAATTTACAAAATTGCATGTGGGTACTGGAGCACACCAGAAGATCATAAACTCCTTGGGAAGATCAGGGAATGAATAGTCTTGGCATACAAGGGTCACTGGAAATGTATTGATTTAGCTCTAAGAAGGACCTGTAGCACTAAATGCCTTGTTGTTTAAAAGCCTCCAGTATTGTTTTCTAAACAATATTTCTATTTTCTAAACCCATTCTGTAAGCCTATGACATCTGGGTGCTCACACGTAATGGTTTATTTCTCTCTTCAGTGATAAAATACGTTTTTCTAATCAGAAAATACACCCAGTACATTTGAGGAGCTGCCTCGTGTCCCTCTGCCCCAGTATGGGTTTGAGGAACTGGGACAGGACTGCACCACGAGTCCTGGGGGGGCTGCCCTGCAAGGAAGCCACTGCTGAGATGATGTGCTGAGCAGCATGCAGGAATGAGAATAATAATAATAAATACAGATTTTTGGATAGCATATATTTTCCAATTGAAAAATAAAAAGGAAATTGACCAAGTTAGAGATGAGCTGGAATCTCCACGGTGCCTCGGGCGACGCAAGAATTATGGCTGTAATATCTCCAGGAGTGATGTAAAACACGGGAGCCCCACTGTACCTGCCAGGCTGGAAGAAGGTCAGGTATTTGGGGGCTGGGGAGTGTCCCTGGGCTGCGAAGCAAAGCAATTATTTCATTACCCATCCATCCCTCATTTAGAACCAGCTCCTGTTTGTGTTTGATTGCTCTACTGATAATGATGATGTCGAGAATTGCTGTGATGAGAAATTGCAATCAACTAAATAGCAGCAGAGGTTCCCCCGGGGGAAAAGGGACTTATGTAATCCCACACCGGATTGTTCGGGGCTCCTTCTTCTTTGTCTGGTTGAAAGGGTGGAAACCAGGCCCAGGGCAGGGAGGTGGAGAAGGTGCCGAACCAGGGCACCCTCCGGGCAGGGGGGTCCGCGCGGGCGCCCCGTGTAGCCTGGGAAGCCGTCGGGGTTGTAGCTCTCCCGTCTCTCGCGGCAGATGGGGTGGCACCCGCCTCCCGGGGAGACGTGGGGGCAAGGGCTGTGTGTTCTCTGCCTAGCTCGGGGTGTCTCTCCAGACCCGGCGTGACGTGGAAAGCGACAGCTAAACTCCGCCAGCCGGCCGCACTGTTGCCATGGCAATGCAAGCTTCTGAGGACGCCCAGGAACCCAAATTCTCACTTCAGACACGTTGAATTTCATACCCAACCTGCCTTTGTGCTGGCCCTGCTCTGCCCCCACCAACCAGAGCTGCTGCTCGGCTGGAGGAGGAGGGAAGCGAGGACGGTGCTAGAGCGGGATGCTGAAGTGAGCTGGCCCTGAGATAAAGCCTGCTGAGAACGAGTAGTTTAGGGTTTTTTGGGGGGGGGAGTGGATGAAAAGCTGATTTCAGTAGTGAGTGAAATTCAGGTCAGTTTCTAAAATGGAACCATAGAGTTGTTTTGGTTTGGAGAGACCTTTTAGATCATGAGTCCAAGCATCCCCCAGCAGTGCCAGGGCACCACTGCCCCATGGCCCTCAGCACCACAGCTCCATGGGGGGCTTGGAAACCCCTCCAGGGCTCACAGGGACTCCAGCCCTGCCCTGGGCAGCCTGCTCCAATGTTTGATGACCACCACCAGGGCATCCCTCTTGCCCATCTGCTGGTGTCATGGACCTGCCCTGCCCAGGTTGCAGAGGAGCTACTGGGAGCTCTTCCCTTGGCCATTGTTTTTTTGTTTCGTGCTGCCTTCCACCTCCCATGTTCACAACCACTGTGTGGAATGGTAATCACCATCTGCCACTGAACCTGCAGTCAACTGTGAAATAAAGTTCAAGTCTTCTGGTCACCAGGGAGGACCACAGGCAAGACCAGAAGAGAAGAAAATCCTAAAACAAAGCTCCCATTTCTAATCTAATCTGCTGCAGTTTCATCCTTCTGCTGTGGGATGGACCAGCAGCACCATTTGCAGCTCCCTGGGCTTGCCTGAGACCCAGCCATGTGTTATTTACAACGAGACCATAAATAGCCCCAAAGATGAGGTTTGGAGAGTGGGGAAAAAAAAATAAGGGAAAGAAAATCCCCAGTTTTGAGGATGCAGGTGGCAGCCTGAGGGAAACCAGTGGGACATGACTTGGAGGCTTGCAAGGAGGGCTGGGCACCGTTAAGTTCTCACCTTTTGCATGTGTTCATTTCTGCTCTCCAGCCTCATTTACATGTATATGTACAATTGTTTGTTTTCCTGAGGATTTTGAGATGTATGAGGAGCAGCAGATCTGTGTTCAGGAGGAATATTTTACCCGGGGGGGGTTCAGCATCCAGTGGAAGTTTGATTTTTTTTACTTGTGGCTGTGTGAAAAGCATCAACTCCGCTACTGCTTAGAGAAGAAATAAGTCAGATGTTTCCTCCTGCTTCTGTTTCCTCGGTGGTTTTTACTTGTGTTCTGGTTTTAATTCCTATTCCTCGTAAAGTACACGTGGAATGTGAGTGTGGCATGAGAAATGTGCCTGGTGGCAAGTGGAAGCAGCTATAAGAGAGAAATCCTACCGTGGAGAAGGGAGTGTGTGCTGCATTTCTTACTCGTTTGGCATGTTTTGTGGCATCTTTTCACCTAGAGGAAATTCAGAGCAGGAGAAGGGTCTGAAAAGGGCCACGTACAGCCTGAGTTAAACACTCACAGGAACTTCAGCCAAGTGAGACACATTCATTATAACAGAAGTATCTGAAATTACATGGGAAACAGCTGCCACAATTGGCAGATTATGGTTCAAGTACTTGTAAATTTTTACGATTCTGAAATGTGTGTCTTTTGAAGGTGTAAGAAAAGTGTCTCTGTAGGTTTCAAAAGCAGTAGTGGCTTCAAAAAAACTTCTTTGGACAAGAGGAACTGGCCTCAAGTTGTGCCAGGGGAGACTTAGGTTGGGATGGGGACTGTAGGAGGAGTGTTGTTCCAGAGGGTGCTTCACAGCCGTGGTGTTTTGTCAGTACTTGTTGGTGAACTGAGGACTTTCTGGCAGCCTGTCCTCTTCCAACACCCTGACAGGAGATGGAGCCAGGTGGGGTTGGGATCTGCTTTCAAGAACAAGCAACAGGACAAGAGGAACCAGCCTCAAGCTGCCCCAGGGGAGGCTGATGTTGGAGCTGAGGAGCAATTTCTTCTCCTCTAGGGCTGTCTCAGGTTACCCAGGGCAGAGGTGGAGTCCCTGTGACCCCTGGAGGGGTTTCCAAGCCCCCTATGGAGCTGTGGTGCTGAGGGCCATGGGGCAGTGGTGCCCTGGCACTGCTGGGGGATGCTTGGACTCCATGATCTGAAGGGCCCTTTCCAACCCAGATGATTCTGTGATTCTCAGTTGTGCATAACACAGCCAGGTCTGAGCATCTCCACATCTCCAGTACTGCATCCCTGGGATGTGTTTGGGATGATGGGGCAGCCTTGGTGCTGGTCTCCATCCCGGGTGGGCTCTGTCACCCCAGGAGCAGCATCTCTGTGGGCAGCAACGCGTGGGCTGCAGATGGAGGGAAGGGGCTGCAGGGATCCTCCCCCACCTTCAGCAGCAGGATTAGCAAATTGGAAACTAATCCAAACCCCCTCGAACCTACTGGGATTCATTAGCCAAAGGTTTAGAATAATCTTCCAGGTTAAACAAAAGAATTGGGGGGATTTTTTTGCATATCTCTGCAAGGTAAGAATCCTCCAGAGGTTGTAGATTATCTCAGTCATTTTTTTTATTATTTTCCTTATACATTCCTGTAACTGAAATATCTCTGAAAATAATTTCTGGAACACTTACCAGGGTTGCTGAGAACGCCTGTCTTAAATAAGGATATTACACTTAATTAAGCATGATGCCTGTGGGGCCGAGCGTGTGAGGATCAGCTGAGAACTCTCAGGTTATGAATTTGCAGTCGAATGCAGTGGCTCGAGCAACTTCTAGGATTAAGGCTGTTGGCTGATGAGGAAATTTAAGATGTCTTTTAAAAGACATATTTATTTAACCCCCCTCCCCAAAAAAACCACCTTCCATTGTGTTGCTGTGTTAGAAGTGTGGTGAGTGTACACGGCTGGTTAGTCATGCTCGGGTGAAATCAGAAGTGTTTCCTTTATCCTTGCCACAATAAGAGGATTATTATTTTTAAATGGTTTGGTTTTTTTTTTTTCCCTCTCCACAGTTTCAAATTAGGCTTTGATTGTGCAGCAATATAAATAGAGAGCCACTTTTCTACAGCTTGCTATTTATCTTTTTTTCATTATTATTAAAAAAAAAAAAGGAAAAAGGAAAAAAAAAATCCCCCAAAGTTTGACTGACACTAATTTCCCGAACAAGATACCCTAGAAACTCCAGTTTATCTCATAAAATCGTAACAGACAGGGTTTGTGATGTCCCCTCTGCAAGATTCTTTATTCTGTCAGTTGATAGCATTTGAGATGACGGAGGGAGATGCGCCGCGCTCAGATGCCAGCCAGGAGAACAGAAGCTGTCACCAGCAGTGTAATGTGCTGTGTATTATCACTCAGACTGATCCGGGGGCCCGGAGACTGTCATCTTTTTAGACTGTACAAGTCAACACAAATAAAACTGAGGAGGCAAATGATAATGTCTGAGATAGATCCAGGCTCATTCTAGCCATTACTTTTTATTCAAACCTTAGAGATGACATGATGTGAAAAATGAGCCTGTGTCTAGTTCAGTGCCCATTAGTGTGTGAGCACATTATCTTCCACTTTTCACATTGCATCTCCCTGTACATACTATGGCAGCTGTAGCTATGCAGCCAGTCAGGTTTAGGGGCTGTGAGCACCTTCTCTGCCTTCGTGGATAGCAAATATTGCCCCTCAGATGATGTATGGCTCTGGGATGAGCTTTTAGGAGCGATGCTTCAAACCCCCCTCACTCCTTCCACCCCAGCTGGAGGTGATGGGAGCAGCTCTGCACTGGCTGCTCCAGCACCCTGAGGAGGATCCCCAGGTTGGGATCTGGAGCTGCCCAATGTGCTGGACAAGGGTTTGGGGGGTGTGGAGCTGAGGGCTGCCACCTTCCCCTCGTGCTCATCCGTCATCATCCCTTCCTCCGCTCCTCCCAGGTGACAGGGCCATCACACCACCAAAATGCAACCTGCTGAGGGGGAGAAATCAATTCATTTCTGCTTTCTCTTAAAGCTCTTCAAGCAGCACATTGTTTTGGCCAGGGATGGGTGGTGATGCTGGGGAAACTCACACCTCAACAACTCGGTCAGCTACAGGAGCTGCCAGGGCTCAGCCTGAGCTTTTGCCACCCTCAGAATTCAGAGGAGGAAAACTCAGCCAGGAACAGGAGTCACTTTTCCGAGTTGCCAACACCATCAGTACCCGAGTAAAATTCCTATTACTCTCCTGTATAACCTTTAATTACCCCCACCACCCCAAAAATATCCCTCAATTACCTTCCAGGCAGAATTATGCATATTTTTAAAGTTCTCCTAGGGATATAACACTAAACGTTGGGTTGTTATGGTTCAGTGGTTTAAATTACAGTGTACTTAATTAAAACAGCGTAAAAAGCTGTCAGTATTCCATATAATTTGAAAGACTTTGATTAGTGATTTTTTTTTTTCCTTTACTGTTAGAGCATACTTAGCTTTGCCATTACATTGTCATTTACTAGCACCTTGGTGTTGAATGATGCATCGTTCAGTGGCACCAGAGGAGGGGAAAAAAAAGGTAAAGAAATGACAATTTCCAGCAAAAGAAGTGACAGGTGAGGAGCACCCACCCTGTGAGAGAAGGGGAACAAATGGATTGGAAGGTTAGAGTTCTGCTAGGAAGTGTGAGATCTTGGAGTTATCCCTGTGTTCCTTGTGGGGCTGCTTCCCCAGGAGAAAAGAGTTGGCCAAAGCCAACCTGTGGGTGATGGAAGGAACCATTGCAAGAATGGCAACCAAGCCAGGAAAATCTTGTTTGAGTGGAGTGTCCTTCTCTGGAGAG
>VYZU01028734.1:17433-32141 GCA_013401355.1 Ceyx cyanopectus
GATAGGTGGAAATTAGAAGATGATTAATCATTGTTAGCCCTGCTGGGCTGATGCACGTTTGTGGTTTAGGTAATGTATATGTATGACTTAGTGGAATGCACAAGTATCTGTTAGAGATGTACTGCCACACAATTTCTTTCCTATTTGGGTGAATGGGATGAATCATTTTGAGAGGAGTCAGGTTGTTTGAATCCTTTGTGTTGCACAGAGGAGAACAAAGCTGAACACTATCCCCACGTATCATGTCTATATTATTTCTGCACAATAGGTAGCTGTATAGATTATTATTTGAAGGAGAGCTGTTGCAGTGCACTCTTTGCTGACACTTGGAAATTACAGTAAATATTTTTTCAACTACTCTCAGCTTTGTGTGCAACACTTCTATGAAGTGTGTTATTATTAAGGATTAACTACAACATTACCTTTTAATAGAATCATAAATCTTTAATTACAGTTCAATATGATACCAACTAAAATTGCTTTTGGAATGAAACATTTTTATTAAATGATATGAATAAGAGATTTCTTGCAGAGGTAAAGAAACCATAACTTCCCAGGGAGAAGTGATGGCATGCCAAACTCCCATGGACTTCAAAGGATGCCAGTGTCTGCCCACTGAAGATGGGATTTAACCCAGTCTGACACTACTATTTACTATTAATGTCCATTAAAAATTCAAGTTCCTCTGTCATATTTATATTTGGTTTTTAATTTCACAGAGTTTTCATTCAGGGAAGTGGCCTGGCATGACATTTTTTTCTACTGTCAAGGATCAAGGCAGTGAAGAAAAAGGAGATGGAGACACTAATTTCTTCAAGAATCAAGACTGGTCATTGAAACTCTATTACAAGTCCAACTGGAACTTCCTGCCAGTTGAAGCATGAATGTCCATTTGTTGTGGAAATGAGGGATTAGATCACTTAAATAATAACAACTTTCAAAGCAAAAGTGATTTTAGTGTGTATTTGTAAAAGTTCAATGGTAAGGTTCACTCTATTACTTGCTGCATGGAAGAAAATTCAAAGGAAAAAAAAANACGAGGATTTTTAATTTAAGTATAGCAACCAACACTTTACAGTTCAATCTGTTGAAATGGCTGAATTCTTTTATCTTTTTATTTTACTTTAAAGCGCTTTATGTGCTGAGATTAGAGAAATAAAAAAAAAAAAAAANTAGAATCCATTACAAATTATTTACACCAAGACCAGAAACTGCAGAAAGGCAAGGGAGGCTCTCCTGTTGAGTCACAAGGTTCAGAGTGGACCCTCCTTGCTTTCTAAACTCCTGCTGGAGCTCAGTTGTGCCCAGATCCAGTCTTTGTGCCCGACTGGGTCATCAGTTTATGGCTAATGGAAGGAATACACAGGGGAAGGAAAACCTCCCATTAAATCACAAGGTTCAGGATGGACTTAATTTCTGAACTTCTTCTCAGCAAGGATCCAGACTTGGTCAATGGTTCATGTCTAATGAATATAAAGGGTAAGGAAAATCTCCCATTTTGTTACTACAATTTGTCAGGAAATGAGTGATTATGGATCCTAGATAGCTTTGAGATGGCAGCAATTTAAGATTTGCTAGCACTATTAAAGTAAATCACAACATTATGTTATATGAATTTTAACAATACTTAATCTTCAGCCAATTATTAGAATGATTTAATAAAATTTACTATAATTGACACTAGAGAGTTTCCTAAATCAAATCACATACACACAAACACACACACAGATATAGAAATTAACCTATGACCAAGATTTTTCTCCTTTTGCCACTTGTAGTAAATTATTGGTGCCAAATAACCTTTGAAACCTCACAAAATCTAATTGTAGTGAATTACTCTTCTCCTTTGGCAGCATGTGTCTGCAGATGATCTCTGACCTCTTCTTCTTTGTTGACACTTTCCAGCAGACAATCTTGGAGATTTGTTTGGGGGTTTTTGTTTTTGAGTTGTTGGTTTGGTTTTTTTTGTTGTTGTTGTTTTGTGTTTTTATTATTTGTTGTTAATAATAATAATAAATAAATAACAACATTAATAATATTAAAAATAACATTTTTGTTATTATTATATCTAAAAATTTAATATTTAGTAATACAATAATTTATTTCATTTTAATATTAATAACGAACAATACTGTTATTATGATATATAATAAAAATAATAAGATTAATTGTTATTATTATTTTTATTCGGGGATATTTCAAGCCTCTCCCAGAGGCATAATTCCTAGGACCAAAACTTTAATTCCTGTTGTCCTCAGCTCAGAGAGCAGCCAGGAGGCCCACAGAATGAGAGACATGAGGCAGGCAGCAGACCTACTCCTGAGAGTGTGCAATGCAGTTAACTTCCTGTTGGTTTAGTCTTCAACATTTTATTTCACTTTGCTTTTCAAACAGAAGCTGACTTTTATTTGGGCAGGTTTTTGGACTGTACAAGCTGCACCAGGAAAAAGTTCTTTGCAGCAGCCTCCTCAATCCATGTGTAAAGAGGTAACACTTCAATTGCAAGGCAAGGTTGTTTTCACAGCAAATATTTTCCAGCCCGTGGATGTAAAATGCATTGTTTTCTTCTTAGAGTATACCATGCAGGGAATGCTTTCCTACTTGCAGTTGCACTGGCAAAGCAAATGTTCACGTGTTTGGTGAAGCTGCATCACAACAGCTGCTGGTTTTAATCAGTTTTTTCTACTCTTTGGAATTATAAATATCATTGGCAAGCAGGGTTAGCATTGGTCCCAAGGTTGTTCCATATATTATATTATATTATATTATATTATATTATATTATATCATATCATATTATATCATATCATATCATATCATATTATATTATATCATATTATATCATATTATATCATATTCTATTATATTATTAACACACCCCTGGCTATTGTTCTTGCTGCTGTCATCCAAAAATAGCTTTTCTCCATGCTCTAGAAGCAGTGCTAACGTTGGCATTGGTTATCTGACAAACTCGGAGCTTTGTCTGTTTTTTGCTGCAATAATTCAAGAGGAATTTAGGTTTCTGCAGCAACTGACTAGTTCAGAGTGTGGTGAATAGAGCCAAAATGGGTACAATGGCACAGTTACCTAGCAGCATGGACTGAGAGCAATGCACCTGGAGCCTGAAATGGCAGGGAGAATGCCACTTTTGAGGCTTTTTCATGGTTTTAATAACTCAGGCTGCTTTGCATGTGCTGAACACCTGCTTGCCATTGGGATGAATAATGTGGGCTGCTGGTGTGTGTCTTCTGGGCGAGTTCTACCCAAAAAGAACTCAGTTGGCGTGAGTGTTTAGGTAATTTTACCTAAGGATGTAAGGAGGAGGATGAAGTAGAGGTTGCCTAAAATCTCTTGATCTAAACCAGCAAATTGTACTACACATTAATTAAAATATTATGGCTTATTCTGGATAAAAGGAGTGGAGTGGGGTGACTGGAAAGTGCATTCCCAAGAGTAGAAAATGTACATTATTTTTTTTTAAATCAGGTTTTTTAAATGCTTCAGTTTTACCCTGGGTATTCACTGCTTAACTGTGCTCTGCTTAATTGCAGAATTGTCTTCAGTTACCAGTACACTCTACTTTTTAGCACCAGCATGTGTTGGGGCATGTATGAAAAAAGTTATAAGCTACCCAAGTTCTTGCAATGTGTTTTGACAGCCTGTTCCCTTAGGTAGTCCAACTTGTGATTTTATTTTGTAATATTCTTTATGGAAAAATGTAGGTAAGTTAAAGTGACACACATGAAAAAAAATTCAGAAATGGTTTGGGTTGTTTGTTTTTTTTTGTAATATGTTGCTAGTTTATTAGATTATTAGTTCATGAGTGAATGCCACAAATAATTTGCCAATACTTGTGAAAAGCTCATATAACAAATTTCAGTCAGTGTTTTTTATATATACCAAGCCTTCATATTTGAATATGCAATTAATTATTTCCTTAGCTTTCAACATCTTGCTGATGTTTTTTTTCTAACAATAAATTATTAAAAAAAAATAATTATGTGGGTGGGTTGTTTTTTTTTGTTTGTTTGGGTTTTTTGTCTGTGTGTCTGGAGGGTTGTTTTGGTTTTGGTGGTGGGGTTTTTTTGGTTGGTTTTATTGTGTGCTATGCTAGACACAATAATGAATGTACTTTATAATGTCAAAAGAAACTGAAAGGGCTTTTATTATTTATAAATTACATTTCCTCTGGCTATAATTTACCACAGGATTGTAGATTTAAGTCAACTATGGAGAAAAAAATATAGTATAGTATAGTATTCAGTATAGTATACTGAATTAAAGACTACTAACTTAAACTCCAAGCCTGGTGAAACTCATGCCATTTATGGCTTAATTAAAAAATGAAGGGCATATTTCTGAGTTTATTTCTTCATCAATTGGTTTATTCACAAGGATTAGTTGTACAGGACATATAAGTTAAACTGTCCTGTATAGAAGTGAAAAAAAGTGTGTGTATAATATCTATTTACAAAGACAGCAGGTCAGTTACAGTGATAGTTTTATGCTGGCAGCTAGTACCTGGCATACTGACCTCACAGACAGAAAACAGACATCCCACTTATTCTGAGGAAAAAAGTTGGATAGGAATGTGTGCTTTTTGTCCTGTTGGGGAGAGAGAAACTCAGCTCTGTGATCCCAAAGCTTTTTTTTTTTTTTTTTTTTAATTTATTTTCCTCCACGTGCCAACCCATGCAGCTGCCTCTTTCTGCTTTGGTACATTTATCTGCAAATGTCTGAACCAGAGAGCTGATGCCCTGTGTTTTCCTTAGAAAGTCTGCCTGACTTTTCTCTGAGCTTAAATTCAGGCAGCTAAAAGTGAAAATCTAAGTTCTAGGCAGCAGCTTCCACTGGAAGGTGCTTGTGGCTACAATATTACTGTATTTTCTGCTATTTTAATGCAAGCACCACCTATAGCCTGGGACCCCATAGCATTCATTCTGGTGGATCCCTTGTCTTTTATCCTGCCCTAGACCTCCTTAGCAGAGTCTCAATTTATCTCCAATTTAAGCAATGTGCTGTCATGACATCACTGGAAATGTTCCCATGTCCTTCATAGAAAATGAACTGAGATTTTATATGAATGTTTGTGGATTTATGGACTTTTTTTGGGGTTAGTTTGTTTTTTTTTAAGATGCTCTTATTTGCACAATATTATGCTAGTGTTCCTGGAGAATATAGTACCACTATTTCAGGTGCAGTTTCATCAGAGAAAGGTGCACTTTGGAGAAGTGTTTCAAGATTATTTGTCCAAGATGTTGTTTAAGGATTTCTTATATTTCTAATTAAAAAGCAACAAATATCCAAAGCTCAGGAGCTGACACAATTAAAATATAGCCAAACTTACAAAGAAATACTATTTCATTCTTTCAACAATTAATGTAATTGTGCTGGCAGTGGTGGGTACAGACCACCATAAGGAGCCAGAACACCATGAAAATAAGGTAAAATTATACTGTCACATCTCCTTGAATTATCATCTCATCACTATTTCCAAGCTAAGGCAGCTTGATAAGAGTTGAAAAGGGAGACATCAGTTCTGTGGCAATTGTTACTTACAGATTAGTAATCAGTGCTGTTATCCCCTCCCTCTCCAGAGCCCAAAATCAGTGCTGCACCTTACTCCCACTATTGAGCATTTTGGGATGTCAGAGGGTGACAGAACAACCAGATCCTGCCCTGTAACACTAATTAACTTGCCCACAGCAGGTTTCACCAAAGAGGCGTATTAATTAGAGGTGCCCTGCTCAGGTTCAAAACTGAGTAATTAAATTTTCCCTGCCTACATTACCTTTGTAGTTTCAATTACTTTACAGCTTTTTTTCCTCCTTTGTTAACACACGTGATTTCCTGAAATGTATTTCATTGCCCTCATACAGGTGTCCACTCTGGACACATCTATATTTGAACCACAGTAAATCTGCCCTACAGAATATGTGTTTAGCCTTTGCAGACCTTCTAGGAGCCAATGAATGTACCTGTTTCCCTGGTGATACAGCAGCAGTTTGTGACACATCATCCTTCACCATACTTTTAAAATAAATATGCCTGCATTTTTTATTCACTTGGTAATGCATAAGAGCCACGTTATTAATGGGATATTACACTTATCACAGAAAACCTGGAAAAAAAAAATTAAAAAAAAATATCACAGAGACCTGGAAAACATTCTTCAGTTCCAGAACTTTTCCATGTCAGTATGTGGAGGTCAGGAAACTGCCTCTCTGATAAGAGAGGGTGCAGGCCCTGAGTATTTTGTTTGTTAAGCAGCACAACACATCTTTTCTCTGCCACAGCTCCTAGGTGATTCTTTGCTATTACTCCAAAAATAGGTTGAACCTGTATCTTAGGTCACCAGAGCTCTCCAGAAACATGAACATAAATTCCAAACAGTCAACTAAAACTTCACCCATCAAATGAGAATACGGAGCTGGAAGATTTGATACAAGGCTTGCTACAAGGCATACTGATCCAGCTTGTTGCCCTCATGTAATTTCCATCCCTCAGAAATGTTAAAAGGAAGAAATAATTTAAAAAAATGTTGTAACTAAGCCTGTTGCTGAGATCTGTAGCTGGGGAATATTGATTCGGTGCTACTAGCCCAGAGGAAAGGCAGGAATTTGTGCATTTACTGTAGCAGTAATAAAGTGAAGTTGTACTTCCAATGATGTTCCACTCCAAACACAAACACTGAATCAATATTCAAGGCTTCTGTTTCCTACTGGAAAAGCCCACAGCAGTAGAAATTGAGAAATTAATTGCTTTGCACACATAGATTTTAACACATACACTATAGGAATATGTTGGTTCTGTACTTCTTAGACATTGTGAGAGGGCTCAGACTTTGATGGTCAAGTTTTGCCTGCAAGACTAGATCAGATGCTACTGTTAGATTGCTACTACTGGGAATCTAAAGGTAACCCAGATACTGAATTTTAATGTAGCAGTACATCAAGAACTTTATAGTGCAACAACCCACCTCACTAAGCATCACATCTGCCAGTATAGGAGGGCAGCTGGGGGTGGTCTGCATCAGTTTGACAACAGTAAAGGGAGGCAGAGACCTTCCCTTATCTCCTTAACTTCCAGCACTTGGTAAGCATAAGGAGGAAGGAGGCCAGAGAAAGAAAAGCAGAGAGATGGAAGGGGACAGAAAGTCAACAGTCATCAGAGTAGGAGCAAATACTGTCCTTGCCTTGGGACCTGAAACAGCTCTTGCTGCCTTGTAAAGTAATATATAAAATGAAATATTTTCCTGAGTAAAATAAGAAAATGTAATAAAATGCATTTTCATATCTGGAATGGCATTCCAATCCAAACTTGTTTTCAATAGAGAGTGTTCTGAGCTTGGCTGGAATAGGGTTAGTTTTCTCAAGAAGCTGGGGGGACCACAGGCAAGGTGGCCAACTAAACCAGACAGTGGCATAGTTGACATCATACAGACATCATGTTCACTATATAAGGGGAGGGCTAGCCCAGGAAATGGAGTGGGTTTTAGCCTGGGATAGGGATAAGTGGTTTTGGTGAGCACTGTAGTTTGTATCACTTGTTTTATCTATTATTTCATTAGTATTACTGTGATTACTGTTGTTTTTTCTCTCCTTGGCTTGTTCTATTTAATTCTGCTTATATTACCCTATGGGTCTTTGTCTTTTTCTCCTAATTCTACCTTCCCATGCCACTGAGGGGGTGTGGGGTCACTGAGAGAGCCTCTCTTCTCTTAGCAGACTTAAGAAGGTAAAGACTTTGTATAGGAGTGTCAATAGCCTCTTAACATCACCTTTTATCTAGCCCTGCTCATGACAGCAGCTCGCAGTTGGCATCATGTTTCTAGAGACCATGAGATGGGACAGAAAGCAGGATGATGTCAATGGCCTTGCTGCTGTTCAGAGTTACACAAAGCTATTTTGAGTGGGAGATTTTCCTACACTTTTCACCACTAGCAGCTGCTTACTTTTGGGGATATGTAAAGAATTATCTTTTAAAATGTACTTGATACTCTTAGTGGTGCTGTTAATGAGTACTGTCAGTGACTGACTGTGGGTCTACGGTCATGCTACCTCTCTTTCTACCCCTCACATTTGTCAGTGTCATTTCATCATAGCCAGTATCCACACGTTCAATGTCTCCCAGGCACTTTCAAGGCTTGGCAGTGCAAGTGTCAGTACACAGGAAATTAATACTTTGTGGTTTAGGAACATAAATGTATAATGTACAAGATATTCCATGGTCTTCATTCATGTGGATGCTAATCATGAAGTGTGAATGCAGAAATGCTGAATTCTGGGCACGGGGTTTTGCTCCACTCTGGACGTGGATGCTGCAGACATCACTCCAGCCATGAGTGCAAAATGGCCAGTAAACTAGAAGTGCTCCTATAGCCACTTTTCATACTTTTCCCACTATAAAAATCTAATTTTCTTTAATGTCAGTCTTCTAGTACATTATCATCCAATTCTATTCCCTTTCATGCTTCTGAGATGGTGAGAAAAATGTATGGGGTCAGGGAATTTAGCATCTCAGGGTGTTTTTTGAGTTGAGGGCTAGTGTCTTAATCATTATTATAGTCTACTTTTCTGCTTTCCAGCAAAATCTAAGTCCAAGTAAATAGAAAGGGACATTGCTGCTTTTTCCTTCGTTGATGCTGGAACATTTTCTATTTGTTTTAACACTGCAGACTTTATTCACATTTATTCATGTCGCTGCTACTGAGAGCCTCCACTGACTCCTGATTCCTCTTTCTATCACTGAAAGCTCCACCCATAGCTTTTCAAAGTGGCATGCCCACAGTTGCAAGGCAGGCAATGCCTCACCTGCTGCAATAATAATTTGTCTTAGCAGCCCCAGGTCCTTCATAGTTTAGTTGCATTTCTCACACTCTTACTATGATCTCCCCTGCATCACTCAGCAGAGCACCTAAGATCTGTATCTTTGGGGTAGCATGAAGCTTGTCACCCCTTTACCAGGGAATGCAGCATCTCAAGCATTTCATGACACAATGCTCTGGTACTGCCACAATAACAAGACTAACCAGTCACCTGGTAGAGATACAGACTTGCACCACATTTTGTTTACGTATTTCCTGATTCCAAGCACTCCCTCCATAATTTTTTATTCCTCACTTTGCATGCACTGTGTGGCACCCCTCTGCCCAGCACATGAGCTCTTCCTGCTCATGCTGGGCCAAGTGCGGGCACAGCAGCCTCCACAGCACCTTACACAGCCCGGAGACCCTCTGGGCCTGAGGCAGAAGTTTGGGAAGAAGGAGGCACTGGTGAGACCCCACCTCAAGTGTTGTGTCCAGTTCTGAGCACCCCAGTTCAGAAAAGACAGAGATTGACTGGACAGAGTCCAGTGCAGGGCACCAAGATGCTGAAGGGAGTGGAGATCTCCCTGCTGAGGAGAGGCTGAGAGAGCTGGGGCTCTTGAGCCTGGAGAAGAGGAGACTGAGGGGGGAGCTCAGCAGTGTCTGTCAAGATGTTCAGGGCAGTGTAGGGAGGATGGAGCCAGACTCTGCTCAGTGCCATCCAGTGACAGGACAAGAGGCAATGGGAGTCAGTTGGAGCACAAGAGGTTGAGGGGAAACACAAGGAAAAACTTGTTCCCAGTGAGGGTGGCAGAGCCTGGCAGGGGCTGCCCAGGGAGGTTGTGGAGTCTCCTGCTCTGGAGACATTCCAGCCCCCCCTGGATCTGTTCCTGGGTGACTTGGTCTAGGTGCCCCTGCTCTGGCAGGGGGGTTGGACTAGATGATCTTCTAGCTCCCTTCCAGTCCCTCACATTCTGTGATTCTGTGGGGCATGAGCCAGGTGCTGGGAGCTCCACCACTGCCAGAGATGAGTTCAGCTAGGGGAACAGATCCCCTATCCTGGCACAAGAGGCAAAGTCAACTAATGGTCCTTGCCCTCCCAGAAAAGGACCTGGCTGGTCACTGCTTGGACAAAAGCTGCTACCAGAGGGACTCTGGGAACACAGCAGGAGCTGACACAGAAACCTGTGGCAACACAGGTCTCAGCTCAGGGAGCACCTGAGCCCAGCATTGGTACCCAAGAGCAGTGGAGAAAGCCCTTTGAGCAGGGAGAGCAGGGGAATTAGCTGCTCACCTGGGGGCAGAGCTGACAGAGGACATGGAAAGGTTAAGGAGCATCAGGGAATGTGACAGAGAGAGAGATCATTGGAGCTGCACCCTGAGGCCAAGGCAGTAGCTGGAGGCTCCACAAGAAGCAGAGGATCTCCCTCTCCTCTTGCCACTGGGACCTAAGAGATGGCGGGGGGGAATAGGAACAGGTCTGTGCTCAGGGAGGCAGGTGAAACTCCTCCCAGCCCCACTCGCCTTCCCAGTTGCCATTGCATGGCAGTTTTGGGGGTTCTGGAACTTGAGGGCCAGGCAAGTGAGGATGTATCTGAAAGTCCATCTAGAGGCTTGCCTGGGGTGTGTCAGCCATTGCTGTACTTCTGTGGGGCTGCTTCTGTTAAGAAAAAAAGGAGTGTCACTGTTGTAGTTGATTCCCTTCTGAGGGGAGCAGAGGCTCATGTGCTGGCCAGATCTATCCCACATGGTATTGCTGCCTCCCTGGGGCCTGGATCAGAGACATCACCAGGAAACTCTGGTCTGGTACAGCCCTCTAGTTATTACCTGCCACTGGTAATGCAGGTCAGCAGTGATGAGGTTGTGGACAGAAGTCCTAAAGTGATTAAAAAGGATTTTGGTGTGCTAGGGTGTCAGGTTGTAGGATTGGGAGCTTAGGTACTGCTTTTCTTAATCCTTTCAGTGTCAGGGAGGAATATGTAAAGGAACAGGAAAACACCCCTGACTGATGTGGCTCAGAGGCTGGTGCTGCCAGTGGAATTTGGGTTGGTTTTTTTTTTTGGGTTCTTCTGTACAAGACCACAGGCCTGCTGGCAACAGATGGGGAATGCTCAAAGAGGTGATAGGATCCTGGGGCAACAGCTAGTGGGGCTCTTGTAAAGATCTCCAAACTAGAAGGGGGATGGAAATAAACCAGCTTCCTAGAGAAGAGCCTGGGAGTGGTGTGCACCTGTGGGGCAGTGTGGTATATAAGTATATATATAACTGTAGGAGAAATAAAATCATAGGGTCAAACCCTAACAAATGCTGATAACCTGAAAAAAACCCAACAAAACAACACTGCAGAGAAATGGTTGTTTTGATTCTAGGAAACCTTGACTGTTTGTGACATGCTGCCTACCAGCTCTGTGCCACTCAACCTCCTGGTGCATTGAAAGGATGGTAGAAGGGAAGATTTGCTAGTTGAGTATATGAGCCTCTGCCATCCATTTTGCTTGGCTTGTAGTGACATGCTGGGCAGTAACTTTCTAGGGTAGGTGGTGTGTGGGAACCCATCCTTGTTGCCCAACTGCTACCTCCATCAGGGAGTTAGGCTTGGCTGAGGGATGCTCTTTGCTCTGTAAAACTCTTCCAGTTACTCTGAGAGCAAATTAACAACAGGTATTTTTAAATGTAGAAATTAAATAAAGAAATTTGTCCTGATTTTGGGGATAATTTTCTTTAGCACTATGTTGGCATGAACTTTGCTAACAGGAAAATTCCACTTATTCTTTCCTTAATGATTCTCCTTCTAATTAATTCACATTCATTGGAGATGTATTTTCTCTTTCCGGAAAAGCCATTTCCTGTGATTTGTACCAATTGTTCATTTGCTGCTCCTTCTTGAGATCCCCTACTCCTGGTTCATGAATCCATTAAGAGGCTTTCCTTTGAAAAGTTACCCCTGTCGCTGTGTCAATTATTTTCCACTGTTGGTGCTGGCACATAGAACTTGTGCCTCTCCTGAGCAATTAACCTGGCAGTTATCAATAGCAAACACCATGCACTGTAACAAAACACCATCAAGTTGGGAGCCATAAGGCAATGGATTGTACAATACAGCTAATGGAAAATGTAATTGTAGCATGGTTAGCCCAGCTGACCTCTTTGAACCCTTGGCAGAAGACACACTTAAGTAATGGGTTTAGAAAGCTCAATCTCCTGCTTTCCTGTGTTCTGGGCACTGTGAAAAAGCAGCAATGACTATATATGTGTGTGTATATTTAAATGGGGAATGGCAAGCAGTCTGTAACACTGTTCTCTGTGATGGGGCTTCTTAAAACTCTGTGGCTCAGTGGATGCAAACAGAGGTCTTTTAAACCAAATCAAACTTGGATAACACATTACAGTTATTCTTACATAAATCCTTGCATGGATAGAGTGATATCTGTGCTCAGACCTGCCCTATTTGGTGCTCCATTTCACATAAGCAGCTCACTGTGCTCAGTCTGCTTTTTGCTCTGTGAGCTTACCTGGAACATGTTACTCCTGAGCTGCTCCAAACCCAAGGCAGACAACACTACCATGCCACTTTATCTACCTATCATGCAGGAACTGGTCCTACCATGGGTCAGTGCTGCAGTGTAACATCTGCCTGTTGTACAACTGTGCACATACAGCCACCTCTTACTGCATTTTTGAAGCAATTCTCTCCTCCTTACCCCTTCCTCCTGATCTACTCCAGCTCACCAGACCTGGGTTTGGCAGGGTATATGCTGCACTGGAGAAGAACTGGACCCTAAACCAGTGAACACTAATAAAGGAGATTGAGCTGTTACATCTGAACTGCTGTCTGTGTGTGCCACATTGCTCCATGTCTTTTAATTGATAGGAAACTCTTTTGGTGTGTAATAAGAAGTTACTTTATAATTGAATGCAATTACTCGGTACCCTTGGCAATTGTTTCCTGCAATCTATTGCACTGAAGATTGGTTAATTATTTGATTTAACATCAATTGCTTATGATGACAGTTGACAGGGTCATATACTGCATATCTAAGACTAGTCAAGGATCCTGAATTTACCCATTGTCACAAAACATGATTTGACTTGGTAGGTGATAAAGAACATCTGAAGGTTATTATAACTTGTATAAGGTACAGAAGCCTTTGTTTAGTACTGTACTATATGCTTTGTGAAGTGCAACAGCACTAAAGTTATACATTAGTTACATGAAATTGAGGTGTGCTTGCATATTACATTAATAACAGTTAATAGGGAATTAGTGCCACCTAATGT
Source organism: Ceyx cyanopectus (assembly GCA_013401355.1). Taxonomy (NCBI): domain Eukaryota; kingdom Metazoa; phylum Chordata; class Aves; order Coraciiformes; family Alcedinidae; genus Ceyx; species Ceyx cyanopectus. The sequence goes on from VYZU01028734.1 coordinate 30,517, forward strand.
AAAAATGTAGCCCAAGTGTCTCTGATAGTCTAAGGAAAACTTTCTCACTCTCTCTCTCTCTTCCATGTGCAATAAACATTAGTGAAATAAAAATAACCATGGATTATGGAGCTGTTAAATATTATATACTCCTATGTTATTAAGCAGTGTTTATTCCTATTCCAGAAACTTCACCTTTGATTAGTAACAAACACTGTGTTTTACTCTGAGAAATTGTCCATTTCATAATGGTTTAAAGGATTAATTGCACTAATGAAATACTTCCCTGTCACAGTCTTGTGTAAACTATAATTACTTTGGCCTGAGTTCTGTAAATGTATGTGGAAGTTCTTAATTGCACTCAGGTGAGGAGAATTAAGTGTGTGTATAAATGTTAATGTGAGCAGAAGCAACATTCTGTGTGTAGACTTTTTGTCCTTTTACTAAAGGTACAAGTTCAAATTCCAAAGACAACTCAGTCTCTTTGGCTCTTTTAGAGGAGAAAAATAATCATTTCCTAAAGATCAGTGAGAGCAAAGATAAATATAATGAAGGATTGCTCTGGCTCCCTATTACCTGTCAGACATCTATCTGAATCAAATTTGCCACAAGAAAGAGCAAAGAGAAGGGAATCATTAATTAAAAAACCCAAGCAACCAACCTTCAGTTTCACCCAGAACCCTTTTCCTTTTTTTCACACAGTAGCCACCTTTTTCATTGCCTGCAAGTGTTCTCCACCAGTCACTCCCAGGAATAAGGTGTATGGCAGTGCCAGATGTAATACAACAACCCAGACTGTGCTGAATCAAAATGAAAACACGCAAATTTGATCTTCTATGTTGGATTTTGATATTAAAAAAAAAAAAAGATAAGATTCTCATGAAAAGCAGTTTAATGAGATGGATGCTAGGAGCTCACCTTACTAAGTGAGGAAATAAATGTTGCCAAAAAAAAGGAATAAATAATTACTTTTAATAAATAAAACATATTAGTGTAAACAAGACTATTCTAACTAAGACCCTCCAGTTGTCATGATTTCAGTGGTTTCTCTTTCAGTCTAAGTATTTTAATATTACATTATTTTTATCATTTTGGATGTAATGTGTATGCAGGTTAAAAAGCTAAAATAGAGAAAATACCGTGTATTCTTCAACTGCCAGAATGATCTCCAGAAGTATTTTTTTCCTGTATTTTCATACACACTTTTTTAAATATATATTAGTTCTTAAAAATATGCACTCCCTGTTTTTCAAAATGGTGAATTAGCTGTAGAGAGTGAAACCTCACACAAATGAAACTACACCCTGAAAAGAAATGAATAAAATTGAATACACTTTCCATTGTGGAACAGGGGAAAATTTAAGGACCTTGCTGCAACGTCTGAATAGTAGTGAGCACATAGAATATGTTAATGACAATTTCCCTGGGCAGCCATGGATGCAGGAAAAAAAACTGTGTCAAATCAAGGGCTGCAGCCTGCAGGAGTGAAGCAGCACATCTCCATAAGCTCTCCCTGCCCATTTTATACCTTCCTCTGGCTTGTTACCTTATTAAAAAAAAAAAAACATTTAAAAAAGGATTCCTGCAACCTTCCTGGTTTCTTGCTGAATCAGCCAGCTGCTACTGAATTGGTTTCTACATCTTCC
>VYZU01028734.1:36809-54230 GCA_013401355.1 Ceyx cyanopectus
AAATAAACACATAAGAGCACTGAAGTAGTCATATTTAATTTCTATTGGGTCTTTTACCTTCTAACCTCAAATTCATTTCAGTCTGTATGAGATACAAGTGCTGTCATTCTTGCACATTATTATGTCATTCAATATGTTTCTTTCCTGAATTTTTTTTTTTGAGGGAAAAAATCTTTTGTGATAACTACTTGTGAATATTTTGTGACCCTGTCACTCCAGAGCCAGATTAGGTTCATGTGTTCTTCAGAAAAAACACAATGTTGAGAACTTCACTGGTTTATAGATTAAGCCTAAATTATTTCCAGGCGATTTCCTAAAGTTAAGAGAGATGCTGTTCATTCTACACAACAAAACAAAGAGTGTTTAAGGAAGGAACCTGAAAATACTGCTACTCTAGACTTCAATGTAGTTGCTTGTTTAAGTCTCAACTCTGGAAAACACTGAAGGCTATGCTCATGTCAAAAAACCTTCAAGTATTCTTCCTTAAGCTCATCCACTACTCTCATGGATACAGTAGCTCTTAGGAGTGAAAAATAGTGAACTAAAAAATGACAGTGCATTGTAAGAAGCACACCTGGTTTAGTTGTCTTGGTACAAAGCAACACTGCCCCAAGGAGTGTTGATCAGGTCCATGTACATTAGATGCTTCTTCCTTACTCATTTCAGTCATGAGGGACTGGAGTTGTATCTTCTAGAAAGCCATTCTTATACAAATGCATATATCTTAGAAAAAAAGGCACTGTGAGGCCCTGATTTAACTTTGTGATCTTAAGACCTTAAGATATAACACAGGAAAAGACTTACCAGAGGAGTTTTGCTCTTCAAGGAAGTTTGTTCTTCTGTTGGTATAGGTGATGCAGACTAAACTACCTGCACNTATGAATAATGGAAGTATCTAGCTTATCTTTAACTCAACAAACATTCATGACATGCATCTGAGGAGTTCCACTGTCATCCTCCCCAAGTCTGTAAATCATTACAGACTTGCACAAGCTGGCCCCATCAGCAGAACCATTTTCAGTGACCATCCTCCCAGGAATAAGAACCTTTTTTCTTAGGTAAGAACTGAAGACTGGACCAGCTTTTTGGCAACTTCTTTCCTTCCTTCTATGAACTCATCCTGAAGCTGTTGAAGTAGCCTTCCTACAGTTTTGGCCTTGGAAATGTGATGTGATCAATAGTCTTTCATCCTAAGTGCAAATTTAGCAGGTAAATTGCAGCCCACAAATTAGGAGTCAATTCTGTATTCTTCTATCTTCTTTAAACACATTAATCTACTTTCTGAGAACACAAACAACCATCAGTTCAGCATGACAAATCTTTAGAAGTACTAGAAGAGAATGTGTTATTTGACTTAGTTTGCTATTAGTTTGGGGTTTTTTTTCCTTACACTTATTCACCTGCTAACAAATAGCCAATTCTGTTATATTTCATTATATCATCCTATTCTGTATAACGAAGAACAGGCAGCTGAATTAAGTCCTATCAATAAAGGCCTGTATTATGCAGATTATTTCCATGTCAAAAGATTCTTTTCCTTGACCACTGTTTAATTTTGCATTGTAGTAGCAGTAATAACTACCAACTGCAGCAGTTTTCCATTAATTCATACAAAGTCATTTATGTGAAAATTGAGCAGTATTAATCTGCTTTTATTCCACAAGTAATTGCTGCAGACAGAGCTCTTTCCCTTCTGTCTCCTAAATTTTAATATGTGTTATACCAGGTATAATTAAATACATGCAGAAGGCAGCTCTATCTGAGTTTTGAGCCTCGTTTACTTCATTTTAAGATGTTTTATGGTGGAATAAAAATTTACAATACTCCATCTTACAAAACCAAAATATTTCTGTAAATGAATTTGCAGCTCCCAATGACTTTCAAGGTATTACATGGCACTATTAGAATGACCCTGGGGTTAATGTACATCCAGGGTGAATGTTACATAGATATCAACCTTTATGCCACTTCTTGTACTGGCCTCTCATCTAATACATATTTCTGACATGTTTTACTAGAGGCATAACTCACTTAACCATATTTGTCCTGGATATTGCCAGTAACATAACGTAGATGCTTTGTTTTCTTTCTCTAACTTCTCCTGAGAAACCCCTGGGAGTCTGAATTAGCATTCAGGCATGAAATAATGCAAAAATAAGGTAAAAAATAAAGCCTCTCACCTACTCATCATGTTAGTCATCTTTGATTGAAAGAGAGTTTAAAGCAGGTAGGAGATTACTTGATGCTTTGCAAATATAGGAGTCCTCAGAGCATACAGAAGGGACACACTACTTAACTAAAATAATAATTTGCCTCAAAGTGCTAGGACAAATAGACCCATATGAAGAAATTGTGTCTTTATTGAAAGAGAAAAGACTATGGGGTGGTGGTAACTTTGAGAGTGTTTAGTGCTTGTTGATTGTTTTTCCATTGACCTCAGGTGGACTGATTCCTGGTGCTTGATGTTTGACATTAAGTAAAGAAAAATATGAAAAGAAGAGGGGGTCAGTTAGCATCTGAAACCTCAAAAATTCATCATGGGACTGACTTGTGCTAGTTCAATGTTGTTCTGCTTTCAGGACTACATAGAACTGTCCCATCCCATAGGCACCAATGGGAAGAAGTACCAGTGTAGTGGCAAATGCCTGGCTTTGCAGGGAAACCATGCAATGTCCTTTAATGGTGGAGCAGCAAACTAACCCTTGCTCAGCTGGCCAGCCCTGTATAGCCCTGCACCTCATCAATCTAAAATCAACTGTACTCTTTTAATTAGTTTAGAAACTTAGGTCAGGATTTTCTCCCTCCTGTGAAAGGCACAGCAGATCTGGGACCCTGCCTCATCTTGGTCCCTATTCTACTACTAATCTCTATTCTCTATTCTCCAGGACCTTAGTGCAATTTCAGGACCTAAGTAAGGACCTGCAACACTTACTGTCCTAATTCCACCCAGAAAATGACAGCAGGTTTTTTTAGTTTCTTTTCTGTACTTCAAAGAATTTGGTACTAAAAGGATCCACCTGGCCCTGCACGATTCAGCAAAGCAAACTGTGAACTTTGTTGGTGGTATTCCTCCTCAGACAATTCCTCTCTCACACTGGGAGAGTGAGTGGCTGAGGGAGATATCATTGCATGGCTGCCACAGCCTGAAACTACTTTACTGCAGTGGCTGCTGGGCACTGTCACAACCAAGATGCTAGTTTAGATCAACCCTTGGGTACACCTGTACTATGGTTGTTCTCAGGCTTTTGTACTACTAGCAAAGACCTCATGAATCACAGAATGTTAAGGTCTGGAAGGGACCTACATTGATCATCAGAAAGTTATTGTCAGTGCAAAGAACTTTTTCTCAGTGAGGGTGCCAGAGCTCTGGAACAGGCTGCCCAGGGGGGTTGTGGAGTCTCCATCTCTGGAGACACTTAAGACCCGCCTGGATCTGTTCCTGGGTGACTTGGTCTAAGTGATCCTGCTCAGGCAGGGGGGTTGGACTAGATGATCTTCTAGGTCCCTTCCAACCCCTAATATCTATGAATCTATGAATCAATGCAGAAACCTCCTGGACCATGTGTGCCAAGTTGTGTGGCCTCTCCAGCAAACATCAGGGTGACTGGTCCCCCATGAGAACCAAGGCATGTGATATTGAGGCTACTTCTAGCTGTCTGTAGAAGACCTCATTGGCTTCTTCTTCCTGGTCTGGTGGCCTCACACCCATAACAATGTCACCCATATTAGACTGCCCTTTAATTTTTACTCATCATCTATCAACTGGTTCTTCATCCCCCCCCCCCCCCCCCCCCAAGCAGATCTTGATACATTCCAGTTGCTTTGCCACATAAAGAGCAACTCCATCACCTATCTTGCTGGCCTGTCTCATAAGAAGTACATAGTCATCCATTACAGCATTTCAGTCAAGAGAGCCATGCCACCATGTCTCCATAACTGCAATGAGATCACGTCTCTGCAACTGCACACACTACTTCAGGTCTTCCTGTTTATTCCCTGTGCTGTGTACATTGGTCTACAGGCATTTCAGGAACTTAATTGACCAAGAATGTTTCTCTGGAGGGGTGCAAGAGTTGCACGGGTTGCACCACAACCATACAAACCCTTAAAGTGGTTGGCCTTCTGGTTCTCATCTTGGAAGGAAGCTAAGGAATATTTAATTTCCTTGGAGAAGTTAGGCTGCTGCAAAAGGAAAAAAAAAAAGATGTCTAACTTTGCTTTGACATAGAAAATTACCTAAACTGCAGACATTAAGTATTAAACTTACTTTTCTGGGCATTAATTTTTTAGATAATAGAGAATTTTTTTAAAATATAGTTTGTGGATGTGAAGACTTATACACCTTTCCATTTCTTTAGTTTGCTTTCTTAGCATATGAGAGGTCTGTGGGGATTTTTAAAAGTATTTCTGTAGGCTTTCTAGGCTAATGTGTTTCAGGATGCTTTTAGGGACATGGCTTGGAAAGAATGTCTATTGGTGAGTGAGACAGATTAAGGAATGCTTTGAAACCTTTAGGGGTTTTGTTAGTGGGTTTATACCACTAAAAAAGAGCTGTTCAGATTAACTTTTCAAATGTTAAAATCGAAAACTAGAGTTCTAACTAGACCACTCAAAAAAAGTGGATTGAGATAAATAGCAAAAGCAGTTTCAGACTCCCCTGACTCCAGTGAGAATGGAGTGGATCCATTCTCAAAATGGATGTTTGGGCCTTCTTGCACTTCTGAAAAAACAAGCTATTCATTTTGGTTCTCAGTAAAAGGTGCTATAAAGTAGATGAAAAAATGTTCTTTATAATCATAGAAGGCAGAACAAAAGTAAATGGTGGCAAGGGAGATTCAGGCATTCAGGAGGAAAAAAACCTCAACTTTCCAATGGTAAGAATGGGAAAAAAAGCAGAGTAGATTGCCTAGGGAGGTTGTGGAGTTTCCATTCTTAGAGATATTTAAGAAGAAATTGGCATTAGGTCTCTCAAGGATGATCTAAATATTGTTGATCTTGCTATGCAGAAGGGAAAGTCTGTGGAGATGTCTGCAACCTCTTGGAGCATCATGTCTGTTATTTAGATGCTAAACATAGCTCTGTGCTTATGTGTGCTTAAAATAGAAGCTAAAATCTTTTAAACAACTGACTAAATTTTGTACAATTATCCTAATGTTCATCTGACCAATTTAGACTATTAAGTGTGCAATAGTGGTAAGATGGTTTTCTTCATGAACTGCTCTAAGTTGGGTTTTGGTTTGGTTTGTTTTTGCTGCTAGTATGGTTTTTTTGTTGTTTGGTGTTTTTAAAGTGAAACAAGACTCTTTAAACATATTCCAAAGTATATCACTGGAATGCTATTTGTATAAGTATATAATGCACCTTCAAGTATGAGTCCTACAACTAAAAGGTTCTGATATAATGAATTCAATAAACCCTTCAATTTAAAGCTTATAGGTTTTTTGCATCATTTGGTTATTTGGGATAAATGAAAAAAAAAGAAAAAAAAAAGAAAAGAAAACCTGTAATGAAAGGATTTTTTTCACATTTAAAATGTCAAATTCCTGGGTCAAACAACTTCCAATTTAACAGGAGAATTAAACCTAAAACCCTGACAGCCCTGTAAATTATTTGTGGTTCAGGGAAGTGTGAAATTTAGTCATGCACTGTCCTTGGTCACCAACATATTGCTGTGCTGACATTTGAACATGACTGCATTTCTTCCCTCTCTCCATTGCATATTAGAAGTTTGGAAATAAAAATATATAGACTTACATATAGTCAGGTCTTTCAATAGAGCACTTTCACCACTCCTACTCATCCAGCCTGTAGCAGTGCTGCCTGGGGGCCTGGGGACCTATGAGTGCCCCCAGGACCTAAACATCAGCCATCTAAATTATCCAGCCTTTGGAAAACCTTTGGACTGCTCAAAAGATGCTCCAGTTGTTATGAGACTTTGGGAGCACCCTGTCTTCAGGATGTTCTTTTGACTGACTCCAGAAGCCATTATATAATGCTCCCAGAAGTTATCAGCTCACATCACTTTATGTGGTCTATAAACCTGTTGGGACATGGTCCCAGTCCATCCATCTGTGCAGTGGAAACTTATAAATAATACACAGATAAATGACAGATAAATGCTTATGAGGCTTTGCCATGAGGCTTTGTCAAACCTCATGACACAAGACATGCATGACCACAGCACCTGATGGAAGATGATGTGCTAAGTGTCCAAGTGTTCACCCTGATCTAATAATTCTACTGGTACAGCTCTGAGTTTTGTAGCACTCCTTACCCATTGCTGTGAATAGGATAATCCCTGTAAAAACATGAAATTCTCCCCATTGCTTATTGTTTTCATAGCTACACCAGAAGATGAAGCATGCCAAAGCACACAAATACATCTGACAACATCTTAGGAGGAGTATGCCTATTACCTGGGAAATGAATGCAGAGCCAAAATTATTATTTTGTATGTATGTTTAGGTGCATAATTCACATGGCTTGCTTTTCCTTTTAGGAGGCAGGCTTGTTCGAGGTCAAGAATAGATGGTGATGGCAGTGGGAGCCATGTCTTTTATAGAAGCACATCCAAACAACTCATTTGGAGATGGGTAGGACATTTACTTATAATGTCTCTTAAAAATGGAATACTCAGTGCTGGTCGTACCGGCCCATTAATTTTGCTTTTCCCTTTTGTACTTTTTCTTGCCTCTAGAGGATGAGGTCATTAAGCATTAAGCACTCAAAGCTGAGTACTTTTCCTATTAAACTGAAAAAATAAACCCACGCAGCTCCCCTGAAAGCTTAGATTTTTTAACTGAATTCATAGAATATGGTCATCTAAAAAAACCCCATACCCATGGAATATTTCTGGCGTGTGGTAATTAGCATAGCAGATTGCCAAGAAGATGTAAAATATTACACAAAAGGAATAACTTTTTATAATTATGTATTTAAAAGACATTTAAAATTCAAACTAATTTAAATTGCAGAAAGGCTATTAAAATGGTTTATTTTACATACAATACTGATATCCTATGTAGTAAAAATTCGGAATGCACAGTGAATTATGTATCGTGCTATTGGGGCTGTGCAATTTTGTCATTACTATAATGTCCATTAATCTACAGCATGTGTAAAAAGCTTTGTCAAGATAAATATTAGACTCTTTTTTTTTTTCTCTCCCCACTGGCTCCTTGACTAATGTAAGGCAAATTTTAGATGTAAATGAAATAGCAATATTGAAATCTAAAATAAAATGTCTATTTGTAGAGCCATTTCTTCTTGTTATGAGTGCATTTTCATCTTTGATATACTGGGCAGTAAGTGAAGGTCTTTATTGGAAAATCCCAAAGCAGCCAAGAGACTGATGGGGCTGGGGGCCTTGCAGGGACAGCCACAGGAGATGGAAACATGCAGAGTAAAGCAGCAGCTGCATGGGTGGGCCCTGTATCCCATCCTGGCATGGGATGAGAGGTAATGGGCTCAAGTTGCACCAGAGGAGGTTCCAATTAGAAATTAAGAAAAATTTATATACTGAAAGAGTGGTGAGGCATTGAAACAGACTGCCCAGGGATGTGGTGGTGTCGCCATCCCCAGACACGTTAAAAAAAATTATGTAGATGTGGCACTTCAGGACATGGTTTAATGGTTATGATGTTGGCTAGACAGCTGGACTTGGAGGTCTTTTCTAACTTTAATANTTAATATACATTTCCAGAGTGAGTGGAAACCATCAGTTTAAGAAACTGATCATAGAATTACACATGTCCTTGGGAAACATCCTGAAATGTCACATTTTTAAATTCAGAAATAAAATTTTAATATATCAATTTTCTAATGCAAGAACGAATTTTCTTTTAGTATGATGTGTTGAATTATCTTTATGTGTCTTCCTAAGCTTTCACTACTTTCTCTTGAATCACATTCTTATTGCTGAGTTTTTTAAAGATTTGGATTTCATGCTAAATGGAAAGCTTTTAGAGATAAGTAGTCTAATGTACTCTCTAAAGTGTCTTTCTTTCAAAAGACTTTCCGTTGTAAATAAAATATTCTCCAATATGATTTGAAAAGTAACTTAAAAACATAACATTAGATGCTCCAGTCAGTTCACAACTTCATCACATGCTTCAGCCATAACCAGGTGAATGTATTTGGGAGTAGTGTTCCTCACAGCTCAGGCACTGCTTCATGTGTAGGGTCTGTTACAATGAGCATGTTGTTCTGAGCAAAATTGTTGTATTTGGTATGTTTGGTTTGTTTTGGTATGTTTGATGTTGAGTAGAGGGGGAGAAGAACCTCCCTTGACCTGCTGACCACACTTCTCCTAATGCATCCCAGGATCCATTGGCCTGCTTGGCCACAAGGGTGCATTGTTGGCTCATGGTCCCCCCTGTCCACCAGGACCCCCAGGGCTCTTGCTCCAGAGCTGCTCTCTAGTACATCAGCCCCCAGCCTGTACTGATCCATGGGGTTGTTCCTCCCCAGATGAAGGCCTCTACATTTTCTCTTGTTCAATTTAATTCAATTTCTCCCTGCCCAGCTCTGCAGCCTGTGCAGGTCTCTCTGGATGGCAGCACAGCCTGCTGCTGTGTCAGCCACTCCTCCCAGTTTGGTGTCAGCAGCAAACTTGCTGAGGGTGCTCTCTACCCCCTCGTCCAGGTCATTGATGAATATACTGAATAATATCAGACAGAGAAATGCACATGTGGTATTACTCATGAGAGAGGAATTACTAATATGGAAATGGAACAGTGAAACAGTCCTGTATCTCAATTACAAGGTTCTAAAAGGGAAATAAAACTGTCCAGACCTTGAAAACCCTAACTAGACAGAGGCCTGTGACAGCAGCAACTATACTAGGAGGAAAAAAAAATCTCCCAAAGAATACCATCAGCCATAATTAAAGTAGCTACATTGGTTTCAGCTGTTGAAGATCTGCATGAGCTTGAATTTGTCAGCAACTTGTGTGTTCTGCCTTTTGTTTTGTTTGCTAATGATGTAGTGCAGAGGCTGAGACTGCGTTTGAAAGACATTTCAGAAATGACTAAGTTGGATGTCTTATGACAATCTTAAACAAAGCTTGAGTAATTTAGCTTTCATGAATACACCAAGCCATTGGTGTTACTTTTTGTTCTTAATGTGGAAATGAGTAATTTCACATTACTTAGGCCATGCAGAAAGGATGTTTTGAAAATGAGAGAGCATAGACAGAAACCTCAAACTCTGAAGTATCAAAATAATATGAAGAAAGTTAAAGAAAATGACCGAAATTCAATTATTTTTGGCATGCTGAGTACTTTACAATTAACTGCAATATATTTCAATTACAGTTCCCCACAACATCCTACTCACCAAGTTGGAGAAATATGGATTTGATGGGTGGACTGTTCAATGGATAAGAAATTGGCTGGATGGTTGCATCCAGAAGGTGGTGGGCAATGGCTCGATGTCCAGATGGAGAGCAGTGAGAATAGACCCTAAAGTCCTTTTCCAACTATGCCAATAATAATATTTAAAAAAATAAAAAAAAAATTAAAAAAATCCTCTTTCTACTAGCATTTTTTTTTTATTTATATCTCTTCAGACAGCATGGTCCTGAAAACTTTTTGAGATTATCTGTAAAAACTTTGCTCCTGTAAAACATTTTGGCGGCATAAAATACTTTGAAAAAAATAATTTATGGAATAAATTAAATTTGGACAAAGATAAATCAGCCTTCTGTAGGTAAGGAGCACATATATCATACATATATTAATTATTGAAGACTATCTGAGCAGTAATATCCTATTATTTTAAATAGAAAGTATGAAAATTCTTATGTATTTACATGTGATTCATAGTTGAATGATATTCGTGTGGATTCACATACATTTTCATATGTGTGTACATAATATTTACATAGAGCTTGCATGTGTTTTCAGTGCTGATTCTGCAAATATTTTATGTAAGCAAATGCTGAGCTCTGGTATGCATCATTAAGCACATGTAAGGACCTAATCAAACAACCTTTTTGGGTTAAAGTATCTACTATGAGATGATACGAACATGATGTGATGATAATGACATTGGATGTTATTTATGTCTACATAAGTATTAATGGAATTATTGGAGGACCCTATAAAGGGAACTTCATAAATTCAGTTCTGCATGTCATCCTTTCAACCTTGCTCACAAATTGCTACCAGTGAGCAAAGCATGAAGATCTAAATCGTGTTCATTACCAAAGTGGGGTAAAAGTGTCAAAGTGACTTTAATAAAAAAGAGAATTAAATCTTTGAAGTATCACTTATGACAAATTCTAAAAGGGAGAAAACAGCAACTGGTATTGGAGGGCACCCCAGTAAAATCCCAAATATAGGAGAAAAAATGAAAAGTTTCAGTCCAGAGAGAATATGTAGCCTTGGTTTGTATAATTGACTCTTGGGGCCTGGCTCTCAAGCAAAATACAATAATTATGGGAAAATATTACTGTTCAGTCAACCTAGCAGTGTCAGATCTATTTTCTTATTCGTTTCCCTTGATAAAAAGACAAAACACACCAAAGAGGTAAAAATAACTTTTGACCACTCTATTTTCAGTGAGCTAGTTATTGATTCTTACATCCTCCAAAATCACCCTTTTGCCCTTGTGGATCCTACTCTTACTATATTCAAGTCTACTAAAATTCTGTGGATCAGAGAAATTCTTCTTATCCCAATGCCATGGGAGGCCCTTGCACACTATCCCATGAGATTGGTGTACATTTTGTGTCATCTTACATCTGGTCCACAAGGAAAACTAGAGCCCATTATGTGGTTTCATTTTGAATGATAAATGTGAAGTAAAGAGGAATAGAACATCATAGCTGACTGTGCTCCAGGCAGGTGAGAAGTGTGTGCTCAGAGTGGTACAAATTGTCAGCTGTGGGAAATATTTTAGTACCAGTTGGGCAATCTCTTAGTAGGAAAGCTTTAAAAAGAAAGTGAAAGATTCCAAGAGGCAGCAGGAGGCAGGCAGGAAAAATGGCTGTGCAACAAGTCACAAAACAAAAAATTGGCATATTCACTGTGTGTAGTGCTACAGAAAATAAATTTCAGTAACATCTCCAGCTCTTATATATTAGAGGAGAGAGAAGAATTATTAAGTATTTTTAACCTTGTTATGTAGAGAGAAAAGGTTTTGCAAACTTCAAAGCCAAGGGAGTTTGACAATAAAGAATGAAAAGCAAGGTCAGTGAAATGCACAGCAGCCTGTGCTAGCAGCAGCACTGCACAGGACAGAACAGTTTAAAGCATTCCTGGTGAGCACCAAGAGCAGTGACATTTCCACCCATATCTTGAAGATGATGCAGATCTTGCTCTAGGAGGGTGTCACAGCTTTGATCAGTATCAAAAACACCAGACAAGTCTGGAGCGCAAGTCCCCACTGGGCATAGCTCCATCCAGCTATGTCCAAGTCATCATTTACCTAGTTTGGATTATTGTTTTATTAATTCATGACTGTATGTTTTTATTGGGGTGGTTTTCCCCCATTATGAAGTCTCTGCTGACTGTAAATTGGCTGTTACAACCCTGGCGAGCAACTGGGAGGAGGACTGGGTATGTAATTCCCCATTTGTTTTTTATTGTTCTCTTTCCCATAGCAAATCATCTCAGATGAAACAGGAGAGAAACTGGAAACCTCAAATGCCACAGTGTGGTTCAGATTATGCTCTTTATTCAGTGTGAAAATACTGCCTTTGCATGGGGTCATAATCAGAAAGGAGCTAATGATCAAAAATGTATTATTAATCTGACTGCAGCTTTAAGTCCTGTCATTAGTGTGTGAAGCCATAGTAATAGGGGTGACTTTCACGTTGACAGTGTGAGAAGCACAGCTTCTTAGACATATAAACACATCAGAAAATACCACTGCACATATTTCATCATTCCAAACATTAATAGCAGTCTCTGTCCTTATGCAACAGACTTTTAGATGTAGACTCAGTAGCACAAATAAGGTGGAACTAAAGCCTATTGTATATAAAATCCAGCTTTGAGTGAAGCTAGCCTAGGCTAGACTCTCACTCAGTTGCTTTGAAAGCAACAGTCTGGAATGCAAGGTCTTAAATAAAAAACCAAACATGAAATCAATGCTTTTCACTCACTCGGAAATGCTTAAAAATGCATGGTTTAGTTCTGGTTTAAAAGGTTTAGGGAGTTGCTTCTGATGGAGGAAAATAGCCTACAGAGAAAGCAAAATGCAGAATACTTCAAACAATTGCCAGGGTTTCAGTCATGAAAGTAAGTTTTATTGTCATCTTTGCTTCAATTAAGACAGAAATGCCATTCAGCTTGCATCTGAATTACTGAATTTTGTGTTGATTTCTAAGTCATCTCTAAATCCAGTCCAAATTGCCCTCTGGGTTTTATAACTCACTGTAAAAATAATTTAGAAGACTGCTATTGATGGGCTTCCAACACTTTTGTATTCAAGGCACCTGACTTGAACATGTCCCAAGACAGGAATGGCATAGGATCTGACCTTGAGAGGTTTCAAAGGTATGCATTTGTTTTTTGTGAACTAGAAATTCTTGCAGTCAGCATTTCTGAGGTTGTGTTCAGAGGCAATCTATGTTTATAGTTTAGATAAAACTGCAAAATATGCAGTTCTAGTGTTTTTAAAACAGTCACAGTCACCTATAAACTCATTAACTGTATTACACATTTTATACATAACAGCATGTACATAATTTTTTATATCACTAACTTCTCCCTTCTGTAAGGAAAAAGCTTTTATGCATTCAAATATTCTGTTTTTAAAAAAGGTCAGTGGCTTTCTTATGTTTTAAGCTTTCGTTAAATGAGGTTTTTGGTAAAATAAAGTTTCTATGCTTTGTTTCTGTACTTGTTAGCAGACTTGGATCACAAGCTTTTCAAGAGATCCACTTCCATCTTCAGATAACAAACTGGTTTCTCAAAGATTTTTTGATCCTTTCTTATTCTGTGTTTGGTTTATAATTTCCAGCTGCTTTCATTTGTGATATATATTAGTTTGGCAGGACTGCAGAGTTTGGTCAGCTTGAATACTACATGCATATAACCCAATCAACCCTAGGACTGAGTATATTTGAAGGAGAAATTTAATTATACATTCATATCCTTCCATCCCATCAGCTTATCACAGTTGTCTCATCATTTCTTAGGTCTTATCACTTCATCTGGTTTCCGAAGAACATAATTTTTAGAAAGAATTTAATGATAGGATGAACTATATCAAACAGATGGCTTTGAATTACAGTTATTAGAAATCCAGTTTAACAATCTGCACTTTAATAATTAATCATTGAAGAGCTCTTATTTTAAGATTCTCTTAGAAATGCCATTTCTCTGATGTGCATGGAACTTGGGAGAGGACTGACAAATTCAGTGATTTTTAGCCAACATTTTCCCCTTTACTGAGGCATGGGATTATCTGTCTGTCCAATGTCTTGCAGCAGCAGAAATCTTCCTTACACAGCACTATTGCCTGAAATAGCTCTATTAGGCTAATTCAGACTGTTCCCCAAGAACTGCAGATATTAGACACCCCTATGTGCACACACATCTTTTCTGCTTCATCTGTATGACAGAAAAGCAGAAGTTTTGGACTTCAACCAGTGTTAAGTCCAGAGATACGATTTACTCCTGCCAAAGACCTTAATTTATCTTAGTTTTCTTCTTGGCTGGTTTGGAAAGCTGCATGTTTTCCAGAAAGACCAAGGCCAGTGGAAGCTCCTGACCACTGATATTCTCAGCTTGTCTTTCTGCTTCCTCACAACCACATCCCTTGGGAGGGAGAACCCAACCTGTGATTTCACTGCCACCACCTTGGATGTGCACTTTCCATCAACACTCTCTTGTAGGAACATTTAGATCCTTGCCTTCCAGCTTGGCTTCAGCGGGCAAAAGCAGTGAAAAATAATGGGGTTCAGGTTAATTAACTAATAATTGCATGGGCTTCAGAGTACTTGAAGATGAACTCCTACTTCCCAAGTACAACTCATTGAATTCCTTTTAGCCATTTTTCTTTCTCTTTCTTACTAAACCTATGTTCTTCCTCTGTTGGTGGGGGGGTTTGTTTTTGTTGTGTTGTTTGGATTTTTGTTGTTGTTGTTTGTGGGTGGGGTTTGTTTTTTTTGTTTGTTTTGGGTTTGGTTTTTTTTGTTGGTTGGTTTTGATTTTGGTTTGGTTTGGTTTTTTCCCGAAACATTCTCACCAATTACTTCTGTTTTTGAAAAGAACAGATGTAATCCAATTTGAAGATATGATGAAGATATTAAGAAAACTGCAAATTACCAAGGGTGCCTGGGAGTGTGTGTTTGGCTGTGGCTCCTCTGCAGTTCTTAATGTCTGGACAGTGGAGGAATACTATGGGAACTCTCCCATGACTACAGTAAATTGAAGGGAGGAGTCTTGTCCAGTGCTTTGAAGATCAGGAACCCCAAAGAGGGGCCTGCAACACATTGTCTAATGCAGGGGAAGGCTAAAATGCAAAATCAGACTTTATTCTTTCATGGCTTATACAAATCTGCAAGACAATTATTGATATTCTTGGGTATGCACTTTCCATGGGTCTCTCTTTGCTCTTTTACTCATGTTTACTTTCAAGATGCATTTTCCTAGTTTACAAAAAGGCATAATTAATTTCTAAAAAAGGAAACGGAGCCCCATTTGTTTATCAAAGGGGCTAGAACAAGCTTCCAGAGTCATTCTTGAGTCAATAAATGCAGAACCTAAGTGGAATTAAGAAGGGAAAATGACTGAATATTTTTCTTGCCCAAGAGACTGATAATTCTCAAAACTTTTATGCATTCTTGCACAATTCTGTAGGCGTATGTTTGTATAGAACAATAGTATAGCTTCCTGTCATGGTTTCAGGGTGAATACACTGAGGGGGGGTGACAGTTGGTAACCAAGGACCCTGAGGAGTCAGAGGTATTCCCTCCCCCTCCTTGCCACCCTCTATGTAAGGAGATGGGGAATTTGGGGGGGGCTTGGGACAATCGCCCATTGGCTATTCTGTGCTTGATCCACCCTAGGATACAGGTGGGGGGTCAACCTTTTCATGCTTCTTTTTTCTTGCTTTTATCTTTTGTCCTTGTAGATGGTAAAAGGTAAGCAGAAAGGGAGAACAAAAATTTAAATCTTTTGAGCTATCCTTAAAAAGATTAAAAAGATTACCTGCTGCTATTCTTTTTTAAGGCTTCTAGCAGAACTTTTTCTTTTTTTTTTTTCCCAATTTATTTCATAGTATCACAGAAGAGCTGAGGTGGGAAGGGTACTCTAAAGATCATCTAGTCTAACCTTCCTGCTCAAGCAGGGTCACAGAATTAGGTTACCCAGGGTGATATCTAGTCAGATTTTTATATGCACGGATGGAAAATCTGCAAACTCCCCGGACAACCTGTTCTACTGTTTCATCACCCTTAGTATAATTTCTTTTTCTCTTATGCCTAAATTGATTGTATTTTATTTCAGTTTATGCCCATTGCCTGTTGTCAGTTCACTACATACTTGGAGAAGACCCTGGCCCCATCTTCTTTGCTGGCACCATCAAGATCCCCCTGAGCTTTCTCTTCTCCAGGCTGGACACTTCTCTCAGCATCACTTTGTATGACAGACATTCCAGTCTCTTGGTTATGGCTCACCTTTTGCTGGGAAGTAAAGGACCAGCTTTGGCCATCAGCAGTTCTCTCCACACACGAAATACAAACTTTTGTCAGTGCTGAAAACACAGTGCCAGACAACTTTGGACACGTCAGCATCCCTCTTGAGTCATCTAGGCGACAGCCAAAGTCACACTGGCTGATTTTAGTGTTCTTCAAGTACTAGCTGATTTCAGAAAGGTTACTTGAATAATAACATCTTGAAATGAAGTGAGATGCTTTAATGCTGCCACTTTAGTCACTTTTCTTTGTCTCAGAATCTGTCGTGAAGCTGAAAGGAGGGGAAATACCCCTCCAATATTTGCTACTTTTCTTTCTTAAATGCAAGCTCCAAGGCATCACAATAAAAACTATCCTTTTTTCTTCACAAGCTAGAGCTAGTGTCTGCACTAGTCCACTTCACAGTAGTCTCTCAGAGCAGGAGATAAAAGAAGCTGAGCAAGAGTTCAGCATTGTGGTTCCTTTCTTTAGTACAGTCCCAAGCTTCCTTATAAATTAGTGTCATGAGGTGACTGAGCTCCTGCTCCACACCAGGATCTCTCTTCAGGGTGGTTCAGGTTAGCAGAGTGAGCAAAGAAAGGGTGATCAAATCAGTGCTAGACCCTAGCTGAAGAGCTGGGGCCACAATCTCACTAGGTGACAAGCTGAGGCTGTGTCTGGGCTGGCTGGATTTGGTCTTGTGATCTTGTTGCACACACAAAGCTCTCGAGATAGCAGCAGAAATTGGTTCTCTTGTCAGTTTAGGAAAGATTTCTTATTTTCAGTTGCATAGATTACAGTTAATGAGGTACTGTGGTGAAAATACCATAACTGACAGTACTATTAATTATTGAAGACCAAGTGCTTTCTCCTAAAGTGTTAGTGTTGAAGTCAAGAGGTAGTAAAGGTTTGCAATATTAAGCATATAATTTGCTGACAAGAAGAAGTGCAGGTACTCTTTCTAGTGCAGTTGTTTCTAGTATCTTTGATCTGAATTCCAGCCCATAGTCCCCAGAAAGCTTAACTTGAAATAGTGCATTGCGTTATTCAATGAATTGACTGTNCTCTCTTTGCTCTTTTACTCATGTTTACTTTCAAGATGCATTTTCCTAGTTTACAAAAAGGCATAATTAATTTCTAAAAAAGGAAACGGAGCCCCATTTGTTTATCAAAGGGGCTAGAACAAGCTTCCAGAGTCATTCTTGAGTCAATAAATGCAGAACCTAAGTGGAATTAAGAAGGGAAAATGACTGAATATTTTTCTTGCCCAAGAGACTGATAATTCTCAAAACTTTTATGCATTCTTGCACAATTCTGTAGGCGTATGTTTGTATAGAACAATAGTATAGCTTCCTGTCATGGTTTCAGGGTGAATACACTGAGGGGGGGTGACAGTTGGTAACCAAGGACCCTGAGGAGTCAGAGGTATTCCCTCCCCCTCCTTGCCACCCTCTATGTAAGGAGATGGGGAATTTGGGGGGGGCTTGGGACAATCGCCCATTGGCTATTCTGTGCTTGATCCACCCTAGGATACAGGTGGGGGGTCAACCTTTTCATGCTTCTTTTTTCTTGCTTTTATCTTTTGTCCTTGTAGATGGTAAAAGGTAAGCAGAAAGGGAGAACAAAAATTTAAATCTTTTGAGCTATCCTTAAAAAGATTAAAAAGATTACCTGCTGCTATTCTTTTTTAAGGCTTCTAGCAGAACTTTTTCTTTTTTTTTTTTCCCAATTTATTTCATAGTATCACAGAAGAGCTGAGGTGGGAAGGGTACTCTAAAGATCATCTAGTCTAA
>VYZU01028736.1:0-18196 GCA_013401355.1 Ceyx cyanopectus
TAAACCCCGCACGCGTTTTGCACCGTGGCTGCTTTCCACAGCAGATTTAATTACACAGAAAACTCTACTAAAGCAAGAAGAGAGACAGCTGAAAATAAAGGAGAGGGGGGAAAAGAACCCAAAACATTTAATTTAATTTATTTAGCAGCATATTTATTGCAACGAAGGTTTTGTAATAAAAGGCAGCAGAAGTAACGTCTCTACTTTACACAAATAAAAGCCATGTAGCTAGAAAAGGAGGCAGGGAGGAAGCCCAGTAAACCCACTGGAGTGAGACATGCAATTCTGTTAATGCAAACAGCAGGCACTTCATGTTCTAAAATTAAAACACCTGAACTTCTCACTGTGCAGAACATCCAAGTTCAAAAAATAAAACTGCAGGAAGATCCCTCTCTTCCCTTTCCAAAGGAGTGGCCAGAGAACTGTGAGGGGCACCCAGAAAGACTTGACAGGACCTGGTGCTCAAGTGAACAGGCAATTGGGGGCAGTGTCCCAACCTGCCTGATGATTTCTGCTCTTTCTACTCTATTATTGCCTTATCAGAGGGTGAGTGTCAGCAGCAAACCAGCCTGTCTCNATTCTACTTTGTTCTGAATAAAAGAAGAGGCAACTGAAAACAAAGTGGGGTAGGGGGTGCAACTCCCCCAGCTCTGCATGCTCCAGAGGAATTAACTGGAAGCTGCAATAAAATGGGGCAAAAAACTGTTCTTCCACCAGAAACAAGCACAACCAACCCCCACAGATGAGAAGCAGTTGGCATGGACACTTGACAGCTTCAGTCTCATCTGCAATACAGAGCCCTGTCATTCATATAGCTGATTTTAAATATATGAGATGACAATGATCATCTCCAAGACACCTGGGTAACCAGTATCCACCATGCAAGGAAGGCTCAATCCTGCTCCTGCTCAGAGCTGGTGTCCTGCTCAAGGCAGAGCCTCCTCCAGTGACATAAGATCTGGTTTGGGAGCCACATGGATGGTTCTTCCTCCCATGTTTCTGCTCCACAGCCAGCTCCCTTGTATGTGCTGCCCCAGGATCTCACTAGTGCTGCTTAAAACTTGGTAGCCAAGAGATATTTTTAACATGCAGGTAGTGACAAAATAACCCAAATATCAAACAGGCTGGAAACCAATTTCTGAGTGACAGTGTTATCACCTGGACTGTAAGACACAACCTCCAGCAGTGCAGAGCAGGGCAAAGCCACTACTCCCTCTGCCAGCTCTGGTCCTGCTTCACCACACGAGGTGTGGGACTACCACTAGCCCCCAAAATACTGCCACAGTGGTCCTCAGCACTAACACCTTCCTACCTCAGCACCTTCAACTGCCATGGGCTTTGTGCTTCTTCCCATGTCACTGGGAATTGAGCTGCTCAGTGTGTAGTGTCAGAACTCACATAAGGCTTCTCTCACACCTTCACCAATGTCTGTTGCAAGAACTACTAAACTCTGATGAGAAATCCTCTCAGCATTTCCACAGGGTAAGAGAGCACTGGGGCTTAAAGTGCTTAACTACTGTAAAAAGATAAAAAAAACCAACAACAAATTGTAGGACAGAAAGAAATGCATAATATATGTTGCAAAATAGAGTACTTACAGCGCATTGTACTTTA
The DNA here is from genome assembly GCA_013401355.1 of Ceyx cyanopectus. Taxonomy (NCBI): domain Eukaryota; kingdom Metazoa; phylum Chordata; class Aves; order Coraciiformes; family Alcedinidae; genus Ceyx; species Ceyx cyanopectus. Next base: position 1,615 of record VYZU01028736.1, read on the forward strand.
ATAGCTTTTCCACATATATATATTTAAAACAGTGGAAGGATGCATTATTCAAAAGTTTTATGTCAGCACTTATAATCACAGCCTGTGCTAAACCAAAACCTAGCCTGGTTTAGTTGCATAACATTTAGTTCTTCAGTTCCCCAAAAAGCACTGTTTGATGAAGGCCATTTTTGTTGTTTTTTGGTTTTTGGTTTTTTTTTTAAACAAAAGGATCAGTTGTTGTCTTAAAAATCATATACATTTACATTCAAGGGTAATCACCTCTAGAAAAAGAACAAGAGCACCCCAAAAAACAAGTTAATTTAATATTGAACAAAATATAAACAACCTTGGAAAAGGTGATGCTATCCACGTGTAATTCTATACATATATGTATATATGAACAGATATAGATATATGTATATATAATACAGCATAAACACGTAAGGAACACAAGGGAATTCTGTAAAAACAGCTTATACTTGTTTTTTTAGTTGAAATGCCTCAGCACATGTATGTGTGTCCCCATACTGGCTACAGCACTCCACAGGGATGCAGCCTTCAGGTCAGTGGCAGTTATCCACTGAGAAGACACTACATGAGCTGGGCTCCTGCCCGAAATACAACTCTAAGCCTTGGACTGACCTGCTAATGGTATTTTAACTTGCACTGCCTGGGAGCTGAAAAGCAGAAAAGCAGCCCAAACCACCCCCTCCTCCCACCCAAAGCTCCCTGTATGCCTGTTTGCTTTGGCCACTTCAGTGCAACCCCCAAACTCCCCAGCTCCTGTTCTCACACGTGGCTTTTACAGCCGTGTAACTGCACCAGCTCCACCAGCTTTAGTGCTCAGGCCTGGCTGGCTAAGTGACAAACAGTTTGCTACTCCACAGCCAGATTGTGTTAAATCCCAAAGTTTCAGGATCAAGCCAGAGTACAAAAGCAAGGAAAAGACAAGGTTACAACATGGGGAGTACTAAGAGCATAAACACTGAGAGTGATTCCAGATTTTTAGCAGATGAAAAGAAAATTCATGCTCTGCTGCTCTCTAGCACCAAAACAGAATGAAAAGGAAGTTCTTAGGTTTCTAAGAAAACCATTAAAACTTATAGGAGTCTCAGAGGGAAGCCCCAAGGGGAGAATTTCCTGGATTAAAGAGAATCATTTTGCCATGGATTTCAATCCTAAACGACCTGTTGCAAGTTAAAAGTGACTTCACGCATTTGTGATGCTTTTCAGCCAAGCCTGCTGCTCAGTTTACACCTCACTAGCAAGAGCAGCCCTGGGATTGCAGCTCCTCCAGGGTTAGCATGGTCACCTTCAGCTACACAGAAGGTGGTTCTCAAATACAGCATCAGAATCATGCTACACAGCAGTGCTGGAAAGAAGCCAGGGATGAAGGGCTGAACTGAGGATGAAGAGAGGAAAACAGTTGCTCAAATACAGCAGGAATTCAGTGAACAGTTCACACTGCCTCCCACGTAGTGTCCCTAAGGTCTCTTCTCACTACATCCTCCACAGACCTTTGAATTAGAGTATTGAATTTAAAAATCCTAACAGGATGCACAGACCTGTATCATGCTGATGTGACAGTAAGAAACCAGTGCTGCAAAACCAGCTCCAGGGAAACATGGGAAGAAGAAATGGGTTGCATTTTTAAACTTGTTTTAAAATTCACAGAGGTTCAGCTCTTTAAGTTAGTCTGCATCTCAGGATAAAAGATTGTTATGCCCGTATCACGGTAAAATAACATTTCACTTCCCCACTGAAATCAAGTACAATCAGGATAGGATCTCAAGCTGCTGGAAGAAAAATAGGAGTGTGACTTATCCTGGGGAGAGAAGAAACCATTGAAAAGAATCTGGCATCAACTGGACTGAATCCAAAATGTAAATTCTCAGCAGGCAATTTAACAGCCTTTTTTCTTAAAAAAACAATGAACATTTAGACAGGTGATGTGTCTACCTTGTGCCCAGCTTCTGAGGAGTGAGACCCATCCCTTTCCTGAAGCATAAAAGCTATATGATAGCATTGAAAATGTTGGAACTATTCAGGTAAACTCTTCCTGTGGAAATCATCCAGTATTATCTCATAAGATACCAAGGAACACACTGTAAAAATACATCAATTATGTCATAATGCTTTTAAAAAGTGAAGATCTGGTGCTGCAGAAGGACATGTTTTTCCATTGCAGTTTCTCCCCCAAGAGAACACCCATGGTTCTGCATTATACCACAGACATTTCCTTTTATTTACATCTTGAGCTTTCAAGTTATTAGGTCACTGTACTTTTCCTGTATGGCACCAAATTTACTGTTAAAAAAAGTGTCTCAGTGTGTGTGTGCGTGTGTTTGTGTACGTGTGTGTACATGTGGCAGGCACCAAAATGCAATGTTCTGTCCTATTTTCTCCTATTTTTCTGTCCTATTTTCCTACACCTCCTGGTTGGGTGAGCAGCCAGTGGAGCAGAGTCCTGCAGGGGTGGTTACATTGCCTTCAGGGCAGCGATCTGAGAGCCCAGGTTCTCCTGCAGGTAATACAGTAGGTGGAGTTCATAGTGCTCTCCTGACTCAGGTACCCTTATACTGTGTCTCTCCTGAGGGTAGATCTAAAACAGAAAACAAAAGCCAGCAGCATAGAATCAGAGAATTGTTTTGGTTGGAAGATATACTTAAGAACATCAAGTCCAACTGTTAATTCAGCACTGCCAGGGCATCACTAACCCATGTCCCTCAGCACCACAGCCTGGAAACCCCTCCAGGGGTCATGGGGACTCCACCCTTGCCCTGGGTACCTGCCCTGTTGCAGGTACCAACATTTAAACTGGTCCCCAAAGCCACATTCAAAATGTTCATGTGATTTCCCTGCATTAACTCTGTACTTGAGCTCATGCACTCCATCCTCCATGGCCTGAGTTCTGGGACAACCCACTGCAGCTACTAATCCAGTGAGTGCTGTGCTGGGATCATCAGCCTGACTGAACAGACAGATCCTCTCCAGAGCCAGCTCCTCAGGAGCAGCCTTACCTGCTCTTAATCACTTAAATGCCTCATTTTGTTTTTCCCTCATAAAATCTTCCTTTAAAAAAAAAAAAAAAAAGCTAGGCTGAAATACTAGAGTTTTATCCTAGAATTCAGAGCTGTTCAGTACAGCCATTTAACAAGTTCCAGTTTCAGACTTATCAGTCAGACACATCACCTTTACATCTTGGGTCTGGCCTTACCTGGAGGTCATATGGTTTCCCAGCTCTCACTAAGAAGCTGAGCAAAATACTAGTGTGTGCAAAGTGAACATTCTCATCCAAGAATCCATGTAGCAGCAGCAAACGGTTTGGTCTGAGAAAAGCAAAAGACAAAACACTTTTAACCAGCATCCCAGAACTTCACAACCCACAAACATCCCCAGCTGAAAATATTTGTATTGAAGACAATGATTTCACTACTGTAAATTGCTCCCAAACCTGTTCTTTTCTCCTCTAAAAGCTCTTTCTGCATATTCACATCATGGTCAGCCCTTGCCCTGTGTCTCTTCTTTAGTCTCAGAAGTGTTTCCCAGCTTGGGACAATTCAATGGCTTAATGCTTGCTCAGAATCACTGCTGATCTTCAGCTCTTCAGCACAGAAGCCCTGAGTCTCATCCTGCTCTGCACTCATCTTGGTGCTGATGCAACTTTCAAGCATGCAGAAAGCATTCTGATCAACTAATTTTTCTCTAGCTTCATGTAACTCTAAAATGCTAATCATTTAATTGAGGATATGTCATTTCTTTAGACATGAAAGATAGGGTTTTGCTACAGTGAGGATAGAAGAGATTACATGGAATGGCCTGTAATTATGCAAATGCCCATTCAAATTATTAGTTTTGAATTTTGCTTTCTAATTATTATTTAATATCAGCATTTCTGATTCCAGGATTCGACTGCCAAGAACAGGGAGATAAAAACGTTTCTGTGGGGCCTGACCTTTCCTGGTGGGAAAAAATAGAAGAGCCAGCAGCCAACTTACTCAGAAGGAAACTTCTCAGCCTGCATGGCCACGGAGCCCAGGTAGTAGCCCTGCTCGTTGTGGTCTGGGTGCCCCATGTAGCGCTCTGTGTACCCCGTGTCGTAGAAGATCCACAGCGTGACGGGAGCGCCGGCGATGGCCACCTGAGGAGCAACAGGGATCTCAGCAGCACTGGGAGGAGGGAGAACAACCTCTGACCCCCACCCTGGGGTGGGAACAGCCCTCCCCCCCAAAGTTCTTTCCCAGTGCAACTGTAATTGGCAAAACCACGTGGTTAAGTTGAGTATCCACAGCCCAGACAAACCAAGGTCACTCTGCCTCCCCAGTTCAGCCACTCAGCACAGTCCAGCCGTGGCCTACAGCTGCTGGACAGGCACCAGGGGGATCCTACAGACCAACCAGAAGCAACACTAAGCACCATCACCTGCAAGGCCTGGGGAGGGAAGTGGATTTGCCCAAAATGCAGAGTGCTCTGCTTTTCTGGGTTGAAAAACTGCTGTTCATTTGAATATCTAATGGAAATTGAGAACAATAGCTCCCCAGGACTCAGCAAGCTACCTACCAGCAGAGCTACCACCAGCTTGCAGAGAGACTTGGAATGAAGAAGACCAATGAGAAAAAAAACCCCCAAACCAAACCTTACACTGAAAAACCCTTTGCAAAGAAGGTGTTTTTAACAGTAAAAATGTAACAACCCTTAAGGAGTTGAGACAAGTCATTATTAAACCTCTCAGGAACATTCAGGTTGGATTGGGACAAATCAAGAGCAGAAACAAAGAATAAAGCACATCCCAGAAGCAAGATCCAGCTCTTGTCAGGTCTCTACGTTTCAGACTTCTCCAGATGAGTGTGGCCACTCACCACAGTGGTCTAAAGTCATGTTTTCACTAGAATCTCTTTTCAGTACCTTTCCCCATCCCCAGGCTGCCCTCGTGGCTGCTTCAGAACACACTGCTAGGAAGCAGCATCAGTGATTTGATCTGGGACTAGATCAGTCTGCAAGGAAACTATTCTCTTGGGGCAGAAAAGAAGGGAGAAAGAAGAGCAGGGGGTGTTGTTTTTCAGCAGGATCACTTCCCTTAGTTGGCTGACAGCACAAAGAGCTTGGCTGACACAAAACAGGCAACAGCTCAGCCTGTACAAGGTACCTGCAGCTACACAAGCACAGTTATCTCAAGCTCAACAGCCTGACAGCTTAAAGTTCTCTCACAGTTCCAGAGAGGGAATAACCCTCTGTGCTCAGCTGAACATGAGAACAGATATTCCAATAAAACTGGTCTCAATAGACCCACACTCAAATTCCAGCCTTTGGGAATAGCAAGTGTGTTCTGCCCAAAAGCACCCCACCTGCATGAATGTGGGAAGCCTCATGGACAAGACCACACCTTCCCAGAGTCAGGAATGTTCCTGGCTCCTTTGGAGCAGGGGGAAGCAAGCACAGTAACAGTGCAGTCACACCATGCAGTCTGGGGGGGTTACACTCAAATAACACCACTCTCCTGGAGAGAAAAGCTGCACATTTCTGTGGAGAGGTGGGAAAGTGCAGCACTTAATGGCACAAATGCAATGTTCTGATTTGAAGCATCTCTGTTAGTAACAATTACTGGGGCTGTGCTGGTCCCACAGCTATACCAGTGCAGACAATGTGAATATCAGTCCCAGACACCAGAGAGGAAGAGAATCCCCTTCCCATGTTTCACACAGAAACACAAATGGAGAGAAATGAGACAGCTGAAGGTCACAAAACATGTAGCTGCTCTTCCTACACCCATTGATTGCTGCTTATAAAAGGTACTGTGGCTTGTTAGGAGGCACTAGCCTTAAAGAGTGAAGATCTATTGCCTGTGAGGCATAAAAAAAAATAAAATACCCCAAGCCTGGAAGCCTAATGAGAAATACCATGGAAGAAATGTTTGCTAGAAAAGCAAATTCTCTCTGAAGTCACTTAAAACCAAACCAGACCAAGCACTGTGTCCCCACTTGTCTAGAGCAAGCTCAGCAGTCTTTGTGCAGTGAACACCCACGGGAGGTTACAGGATTAAGAGAAAAACTCTGTGCCACCAGAAGAAATACTCAATATATGAACATACCCTGAAGATATCTGACCTCTGCATTAAAGCCATAAGAGAGAGGTAGCCTCCATAGGACCAGCCATGAATGCCAACACGATCCAAGTCAATGAAGTCATGCTGGGAAGCTAAATACTGCAGCCCTTCCACCTGGTCATCGATTTCTATTTGTCCCTGGGAGGGGAGAGAAAAAGTTTTGTTAGGTCCAGACATTCTCAGGATTTTCACAGGGTACTGCTTCTGTTTGTGCAGCACCCAACCATGCACCAGCATGTTACAGAAAGATGACCCCTCTCCCTCATACAACAATAAACACTTGTTAATCCAACTCTTAACAATCCTTTTCTTCATTGACTTGGANTGTGTCAGCAGCAAAGCATTTCTGGTGCGAGTCAGTGAGCCCTTTATCAGCCACCTTGTGTTATGGCTCCCAAGCTGGGGCTGGTTCAGAACCCCCAACCATGAGATCTTTTGTACACTGTCTTTTTGCCATCAAATCCCCACTGCTCAGCTCTGAGCAGTTCCCCTCCCCATACCTAGGCAGCATTACAAGGGCAATGCTGGGCATCTGTGCCACATCAGCTCTTCAGCTGGCTGAAAATGAAGAGCCAGGCTCAGAGCTTCACTTACCATTTTGTATTTAAAGGCTCCTTCAAACTTCAGCCCTCGGTGGCAGGAGCCCCTGTTGTCAATGACAACAACCACGTAGCCCAGAGAGGCCAAGGTGTTCAGGCGGAAATACTTGACTCCCTTGAAGCGATTGTTCACCAGCTGCACCTGCAAGAGAGCAGCAATGACACAGCCACACAGGGACACAGGCCAGCTGCAAGAGAGCAGCAATGACACAGCCACACAGGGAACAGAATCCAGCTGCAAGAGCAGCAATGACGCAGCCACACAGGGACACAATCCAGCTGCAAGAGAGCAGCAATGACACAGCCACACAGGGACACAATCCAGCTGCAAGAGAGCAGCAATGACACAGCCATACAGGGACACAGGCCAGCTGCAAGAGCAGCAATGACACAGCCACACAGGGAACAGAATCCAGCTGTCACCCCTTAATCCAATTCCAGATTTTCTTTCTAATCTACCTTCTTTTAAATGCTTTATATATTTTTATATCAAAGTTTTCAAGATCCCTCCTCCCTGCTGCAGGACTAACCTCTCTGTGTGCTCTGCTCTGAAATAAACTCTCTTCCTCCCATAACAAGATGTTCTGTGTCACAGAAGTCATGAGTCCTTACAGCACCTTCAGCCAAGCAGCTACTCACCAAATAAGCAAAAGCTTCAGTTATCCTCAGCACTGTTCATGCAGGAGAGCAGCAGAGTGACCCACAGCATCCCACCCCACTGCTCACCAACATGCTGCACTCACCTGAGGCCCCCCATAGATGAAAAGCACAGTGGGGTACTTCTTCCCAGGTTGCAGATTATGAGGTTTGTACATCATCCCATAGAGTGTGAAGCCCGTGGAGCTCTCGAAGGAGAACACTTCTGGGGGAATGTAATCAGGAAGAGGACCTGCCACAGGAGGGAAATAGACCCTGGTTTAAAAGGGAATGGATGAATAATGGAGCTCTGCTTCAGTCATGCCCCATCACCAATCTTGCTGCAATCCCAGTGGAGCTGTGTCAGTCCTGTCACATTCCCATCTCTGCTTTCTTGTGAAGAGCAGACTCTTCTGACACAGGCAAGTACCCCATCCCTTCCTAACCTCACTTGGGACTCACTACATTAACTAATACCAAGAACCCTTCACACAAGCCTGAGTTTCAGAGACAAGTCCAGTCACCCACAACAGCTAGTCTCAAGCAAAAGTGTTCTGGGCTACCTTGCATTCTGTGATCCTGGTTATCCTGTTCCATTTCCTCCCCCATGTTACCTGCTGAATCTAAAATGGTAGCCCAGAATTCCTTTGTCCTGTGAGCTGCATCATCTTCAGGTCCCGTCAGCCGGTAGAGCGACACACAGTGTGGGTTCTTCTGATTGCTGTACTTGCTGATGAACATGTCACAATCCTAGGGAGAAAAACAACGTTATCTTGAACTCATCAGTGCAGAGACACGTGCAAAAGTGAATGTTTCTTTCTGCATTTCTATCAGAAGATGCTTGTGGAAGTTTGATAAGAGCAGGTAAGCTCTGAGATGCTACAGTCCTTAGCAAGACTCAGATATTAACACTCCAAAGACAAAAGTGCAAATCAACAGTGCCATGAGAACTGCCACACACCCTCTTCTGGGAAAAGCATTCCCAGTGGAACTGGCTACTGCCCCAGATGCCTGGAACCCCACCCAACACTGCCACAGGCTCATCTCTGGTGCCTGCTCTATAGTGCACTTCAGGCGAAAAGGGTCAGACTCAGTTTCAAACAATTCATCCCAGCTCCTTTTGCCTTGTCTGCTGGCTGGTGAAGAAGGCTGGTGCTAAATGAGAGCAGAGGCAGGCAGTGCTGGCTGCCCAGGGCCCCAGAGCAGACAGGTACCTGGCTGACACAGCAGGCGTGAGAGTAGCCGCGTTCCGTCAGCCGCTTGGCTTCGCCGGGGTTCTCGTAGTTAACCACGTACAGGTGATGCTCCAAAGGTGAATCCTTAGTGCCTTGGAAGTACACCAGCTTTTTGGCCTCATCAACATAGATCTGTCAGAAACAAACCAAGCACCACATCACTCAGTGTTGTTTCTGGCCAAAATGATACCCAATACCCAGCTCTGCTGCTCCTCTCTCACCAGCTCTACATCCATCAAGCACAACAATCTGCAAGGAGTAAGCCAAAGGCTGTTCTTCCCACCCACACCTCACTGCTCAGCTCTCTCAGAGTCCTTTACTCTTCAGAGCAGAGACTTACATTGGATCCATGTCTGCCAAGCACTTCCCATTCCCCACTGGTAATTGCTATCTCCTCTTTGATGGGGCACTTGAAGTCACCTGCAAACACCCAACATGCAAACAGAGATTTGAGATGGTTACAGTTAACAAAACACAGCCACAATAATACTTCCTTCCAAACTTTTTTACCAGACTAAACCCAAGAACAACCTGCTCCTACAGAAGACCCCACCTCTGCCAGCTCCTCACACCAATGTTGGGTACCATTTAAATTCTGTGAAGTATATGTGAAAAGGATTACAGGATTCAACCTAAAGGCCTGGACAGCTTGTGGGGGTTTTGTGTTTTGGTTTTTTTTTAAAGTGTTTTGTCACTTGCACAGAAATAGAGGTTTTTATACTGAAAAATGGGTGTGCAAAGGGAATGTAAGGTAAAAAATGGAGAAGTTTGTAACAGGGTGGGGTAACAATTCTGCTTTTGTAAGATAACTTCATTTCCCTTATGATGAGGGAGATTTAGTGAGAAAAAAAAGGTTGGATGCTTTTAGAGAAATCTGATCAACCCAGGATATACTCAACAAAACCACAAAACTCAAGCTGCATAAAACTAGGACCTCTAGTAAAATTAGGTGCAATTTTTGTGCACACAGAGCTCAGTGAGTGCCTTCAACAAACACCAAGTACATCAAGCACCACAGCATGAAACTGCAAATTAAAGAATACCTGCTGTGGAAAAAAACACTCTGGGAGTTTTGCAGCTGAGCAAGATCAAACTTTGACTGCAGCTCAGAAGCACGTGGTCCTTTATTTTTTGTTTGGTGGTGGGTTGTTTTTTTTTTGCTTGAAATGATTTCCCATTTGCCACATCTGCCAGTGATTTTCTCCTGCTAACACCTCTGTCTACACAGCAATACGATGATTGTTTTTAAGAGCAGTGAGGAATTCTCTGAATAGTTGTATTGTAGGTTTTGCTGCCAGGCACACAAGTTCAGTTTAAGGGCACTAACATGTGGGCCCACTGAGGGAGGCCCTTCTTACAGTGTGTTCAAACCACCCTCTTTGTCAGCATTTCAGCTACCAACCTGCTTGGAAGAGCTGACAAGGGCTATACTGGTTTTACTTGCAAAATCCAGCCCTGAAATGATGTGTATCTGTCAGATATACTGGGCCCATCAGAGGGAGCCAGTTACTGTAAAGCTCAACCTCTGGCAAAGCACACCCAGTACATAGGGAAAAGCCAACTAAGTGCATTTCATGGTATCACATGGAACTTGTTTCCCATCTGATTTTCTGAAATTCTTCCCTCTAGTCCATGAGGAGAATCAGGGTTAAAACACAGGCGTGCTAAGCACAGAATAATCCCTGTAAAGTCTCAAGCAGGATGACTGTACTGAGAATGCTTCCCTGGATAACAGCAGGAGCTTTCAGTAAGACAATAATTCCTGCCATCTGGAAGGACATTTTTTTTCCTCACTACTCAGCAACAAACACCCAATTAAAGCAAAAGAATCAAGTCATTTACTTGGAGCAGGGAGGCCTCCACAGGACCGTTTGTACTTGCTCTCCTTCAGAACAGAGGTGACTTTGTACAGGTGCCTGAAGCCTGTTTTACACTCAGAGGCAAAGATGAACTCGATCTCATCCTCATGGGTTTGAGGGAAAACATAGAAGATATCATGGATCTGTGGAGACAGAGCAGTGCATCCCTGTTACCAGCAGGACTCTGGGGTTGGAGTCACACACAGTAGTTTCCTGTTACTGCTCAGTACAGGCAACAGTGCACACCAGCAGGATGCAGCACTGGTCCTTACTGGGAGAACCAGTTATGCTCATGAGCCAGGGGGTGTCTGCAAAGAGTAGCCACATGTGCTGCACAGCTCCAGGCTCTTTGCTAGCCTAACTCTAAATTCTGGCCAACTGAGTTCTTCAGTAAGTTTTCCTGCACTTGCCTTTCTAGGTTAGATAGAGAGGCTGGTCCAGCTGTCCAGATGGTGCAGGAGAAGCCGAAGTGCAGTGTCCTCCTCTGTCCAGGGTCCCGCAAGTGAAGGGTTGTTGGCAGAAAGATGAGCTGACACCTTCCCACTCATGAAGATGCCAACTCTCACCTCAAGGGATAACCTTTTGAGGCACTCAGGAGCATTTATCTGCACAGTATGAGCTGCCAGTCAAAAACCACTCCAGCCAGTAAAAATAATGGAGGACAACTCCCTGCACCATCCTGAAACCATGCACAGTATTACTAAGGAGAAAACATGGTGTCATGGAGAGCACTTGCTGTATAGGGACCACTCACTGGTTTATCCAGCAGGAAGCACAGATACCCACAGAACTTGCTGAGTGGGAACATTGTCCCAGGCAGCACAGTAACACCAGCAGTGCTCAAGCACTACAAAGAGGGTCTTGAACAACAAGCTGTCAGAGAAAAGGCTGAAATTCTAATTCTTACATTTATCCAGATGTCTGTTGTTTCTTCATAAATAATGAAAGGTGTAACAGAGTCTGGAACAGCATTGATAAGTTTCTGTCTTTCCATTGCATCATCTTCTGCAGGGATGAATAATGCAGGAGGGATCAGGACTATCTGAAGTCGAGTTTGGGAACGATCCAGTAAAATGGACCAGATGCTGTTGAGGAGACAGAGAGGAGAGGAAAAATAACATGCAACCACAAGTATCAGAGAGGCCTGAAAATCTCAACAGGCACTCATTAGCAGCAGTCATTTTAAGGGAGTCAGGAAGGTTCAATTGCAGATGAAGCACAAAGCCATGTGTAAAATTTCACCCACATAAACAAATCTCTTCCATAACACAAGAACCTCTTTCACTTCATTTCAATATTGCATAAGCACTGAGGGTTCAAAAGTTTAATTCTATTCTCCCAGATTTGAATTGTGCTTTAGGAGAGAAAGAGGAGAGACAAATCAGGGGAAATAATGAAGTAGAAAAGAAAAAATTGAAGTGACAGAATACTTGTAAAAATACTTATTTTTTAAAATCTATACCTGGCAGAGAATAATACTGCCACCTAAATGGGTTGGCAACAGACCCTGCCATACTTCTGATAGCTTTGCATGTAGCTCTAACAAAAACCCTGCAAAAAAGCAGGTAGCAAACATGTCCCTGCATTTATTCCACATTTGAGGGGAAAAAAATAAATTAAAAAGTAGAAAAACATCTTCAGATTCAAGAATTGAAGTGGAATATTGGAGAAGCTTCTGGTGAGCTAGAAACACTGAATTATATCACCCATAGGGTTAAAAATGACATGCAAATGTAAGCAGCACTCACAGCAGGTTTTCTGATCAGTAAGTCTGGACAGCAAGGGTGGTCCAGGGTGCCAGGCTAGGGCCTGGGGGACCTGGGCTCATTTCTCTCCTCAGCCACAGCCTTCCTGTGTGACCATGGCAAGTCACAGCCTCTCTGGGCTTCAGATCCCCATCTGTAAAATGGGGACAAGAGCACTGGACCCTCACAGGGATTCTGAGGGCCACATCCATCAGAGGCTGGGAGTGCCCAGAGCAGCTGGGTCAGGTACCAGAGCAAGAGATGAGGAGAGCTCTGCTTTGGGTTTGGAAAAATCATCCCCTTTGCACAACCAAGATTGTAGCAGGGTGAAAATGAAGGCAGGCTAAAGTGTGAAGAAGAGAGAGAGCACAACATGCTGCTTCTACCTGCATTGCCCAGACCCTCTAGAGAGGCAGGATTAACATACGCACTATTTTCCTTCTGGCGTCCACCCAGCTCTAGCAATGTACTCTACTCCTTCAAACAGGATCTCGAAGGGCTGAACTAGCTCTTTATCCACAACAGTTGCAATCTGTTGACAAAGCAGCAATTCAGTGACACCGAGATGAACCCCCACAAGCAGTCTGCATGCACAACGAGAGCCTGGACACAGGAGACTGCTGTGCAGCTGATACAGTGTAGGACCCAACCCCATCCTGTAGGCAGACACCAGCACAGGAGAGCTCTGCTACCAGCACAGCCAGGGCTGGGACCCGAGAACTCTGCATGCTGCTCACAAACACATCACACAGTCAGCTCAGTCACTTGAACACAGTTTCCCCAGGGGGAGGTGATTTGTTCTGAGCTGTTCTGTAAGGTGTTATCACTGGTAAATGTTGAATACCCCCCATGACATCCAGTTATCAACGTGGTGCTGATGCATGATGTGGAGCTCTGCAGCCTGTCCCTGCTGGGGCTGGGGACAAATCACAGTGGTACCCAAAGGGTCATGACTGCTCTCCCTGCCTTGGCTGGCTGACATCAGCACCACCATCCCAGCAGGTGGCTGAAGAAGAAGCTCAAGAGTAGAGAGGATCCCAATAATATGTGGCTGTTACTGTATCTGTTTGGTGAAGTTAATTTCTCTGCTGTCTGCAGATCTTGGACTGGGCAGTGAAAATGTCCACATCTGTTAAAGTTCATCTCTTTCCATATGTTCATGCTTTTGTAAGGTGATACATGTCTTTGCAACCCAATTTTCCCCAGTATCTGCAGCCAATCAAGAGATCTGTCACATAAAGTCTAACCACCCACACCTAAAATATTCTGCTCTGCAGCTGAGCTCAGAAACTAGTGGTAGGGAAGGCAAGCACAGCCCTGAGAGGTGCTGCTGCTGCACACACAGGCACCAGGTATGAGCATAGGAATGAGCCAAGTGCTCTGCCTGCAGAGAAGCCATTAAGCTGTGACAACCAAGAAAGTTTGTTTGCAATTAATTTTACAAAAAAAAAAAGAAGTTATATTTATTAGGAAAATAAGCATAATTTAGAACTTACTCTGCCTTCAGCATTGACTGTCACTTCAGATATCTTGAAAGTGACCTTTGGATTTGCTGTACCTATAAAAACAGATGTTAGCAGTCAGGCACCAGTTGTTCACTTGAAGGAGGGCAGACCCCAAGTGTGGATTATTGTGTTGTTACTCATATAGAACTGGAGAAGGCAAACAGCAGAATGCTCTCTGATCAAATAGCACTGGTACGTGTGAGAGACAGCAAAGAACCAGAACCAGGCAGGGAAAAAACAGACTGCAGACATGAGCAGACTCAGGGGATGTAATTCTGCAAACAGGTCTGATCAAGAGCCATGCTGCTGTCAATGACAGGCTTCTCTCCCACACCCACAGGATGAATGTACTAGTTGGAAAGAAATGTTCAGCTATTGCTATGACTAGAGTGGTTATCAGAGATTAAAACCTAAATTTTGGTGGGTTTTTGAAGGGACTTTGGCTTTGGTTGGCTTGTTTTCCTAACCTGCTAAAACTTAGCATTGAATGGAGCTATGATAAAGTACCTCCAGAAATCTGGGTGTACACAGAAGGACCCCCAAGAAGTCATCCCTCATTCCTAGGAGAACACTGAGCCTTTCTTCATCCTTACAACAAGAGGTAAATCAGGACCATAAGCGGAAGACTTTTCCCGGTGGATCAAAGAATCTGCAAGATCTGAATTAATTCTGCAGCTTGGGAAGGTCAGACAAACAAGATATTTCTCAAAAAAAGGAAGATTTGAGGAGTGAGGAAAGAGAGAAGCACTGTTATCTGTGAGCAGCATGACCTGCTGTAACTGTCTCAAATGAACAAAGGTCCAACAGTTCAGACTTGTCACCTGACAGAGCTTCAGGCCTCAGCAGGAATCCCACATCCCTGCTTCCAGTAGCATTCCACTTACTATTCTTTAAGTCTTCCCTCACCCCTTTTTACTGCTGAGGCCTCCAGATCATTTACTGTTTGAAAATATGACAGGAGGAGGTTTTCCTGGAAGGCTGTAAACAGGTGAATTTGTTGTTCAAAGTCCAAGAACAACGGAGTTCTTTGGAACTTGAACTAGCAGAGCTCTGCCAGAAGCTAAACAAAACCCTGCCAAAAAATCAAAAGGCCATAAATCTGCAGCATTTCCCTCAGGGCTGCAGTGAGAAACAGCTCTTCAACAACTCAGATCTGCCAGGATCTGACAGCAGCTCCAGAACAGTGACAAGCAGATAGGGTTTCTGCCAGCTCCCTAGAGACATGGCTGGAATATCAGCACAGCCACCAGGGACCAATGGCCTCCCCAGCAGCAGGTTCTCCAAACAGTTCTATCACCTGGGCACCAATTCAATGACCACTCAACACCTCTCCAACTAACCCCTGCTCTAGGTCAGGAGAGTCACTGCTGGTAGGAGTGTGGAATAAAAGATGTGTCCCAGAAACAGAGATGTAAGAGATCAGGGTCTCACCAGTTTTGGGGTACCGGAAGGAATCTGTTCTTCTGGTCTCCAGCAGGGGTGAAGTGACATGAATAATTTCCACCTCTGACTCATCATTCTCTTCATAAAGAATTCGAAGAACTTTACCCCCATTCAGTGCTGTAAATGAATCAATGTTTCCTGGTCAGAACAGCTCTCCCCACAAGCTATTGCAAGCATCAATATTCTCCCAGAAGCACAAAGAATAAAGACAAATCCAACAGAGCCTGTGATTCATATTTCATTAAGCAAAACACTGAGACTCTTACAACTCCTACCACTGCTGTGAGAAGGAAAGTCTCTTCCCCCAGTACCATGTGCTCACAAGGCCACTGCACCATGCCCAGCACTGCAGACAGTTCAAAAGGAGCTATGAATAGAAGCTTTCCATCTTGCATCAAGACAACCAAAAGAAAAGAACAACTGTGGACAGCTGGGGGACCACTCCTGGTGCCTGTCAGACACACTGGATCCACCACACTTACTGGGCTGTGCCTTTGGGCTCCACCAGTAGCCAGTGTATCTGTCAAACTCCTCCTGCAGCACAAAAGTGGCCACGCCAGCACATTTTGGATCCTCTTCCACATTGGCCAGCTCTAAAATAAAAAGACACAAAAGAATTAGTTCATGACGTGCTACAGAATCAAACCAGTTCTGCATCATCCCAAACATGGCCCAGGTTCAACCCCCAGGAGCAGCTACACAATAATAAATCTGCCTTCTCAGCAGATTTCTGCTTCCACCCGGCTCTGGTGATTTATTTTGGGAAGATCTAATCATCTCTGACATGGCAGTTTCTTTTAGGGCAGGAAAGCCACCTTCCCTTCATTCTCCTACCCAGTGAATTTTCCATGTACCAGTCAAAGAAAATATTCTCTCTACCTGAACTCAGTGAATTGGAACCACAACTTAAAAAAAAAAAATCTAAGTAAAGAAACCCAAACCAACCTTTCTAAACAACTGCAAATACCAACATTCAGAAAAATGAAAGCATCAGTATTTCATTCACTGTACAAACTTCAAGTAACAGACTTATATAACATCTCAACATGATGACATATCCATAGGGCTTCAATATTTTTCCTGTTACCCTGGAGGTAACTTAGCAGCGCTCCATAAATAATGATCATCTGAGGAGGAGTCATTGCTACAGTTTATTTTTAATGTACTTACATAATATTTTAATATTTAACATTTAAATAAGCTAAAGCATTATTAGAAAGTGTGAAAAACTTTAATGTAAATAAAATGTAAATTATATTGTTTAAATACAAAGTATGAATTAAATACAAAACACAATTGGTTTTTTCAATTTGCTTTAGCCATAATTTCCCATTTTCCTTCCTCCAGGATGTGTCTAAAAGAGCTGGAGAAGGAAAGAAGCAGGGAGCTAAGTTACAGAGTATGAGGGGCCAGCAGAAGCCACAGTGCTCATCAGAAACTGTCTCTGCTGCTTCTGAAAGGCCCTGCAGCCTGAT
>VYZU01028738.1:0-39291 GCA_013401355.1 Ceyx cyanopectus
CTTCTCAATAAACACCACTTCAAATAGATAAGTACATAAATTTTAAGAAAAGCAAACTGCTTAACAGTTGAAAAGTTGGAAATTTCTGTGGAAATCCTTCAAGTAATGATGACGTACAGAGAATTACATGCAAACTTGAGTACTAGACCCAAATTGTCCTCAAAATGCACTTTAACACTCATTTAAAATTATTTATTTTTAATTTTGTGCTAAAATATGATTAAAGGAGGCCAAAATAACTGAGAATGACAAGTCTTTACAGAGGAAAGCAGGTCTCTCACTTATCTGTCTACTGGGCTTTAAAACTGCCAACAGTGAAACAACTAAAGGATGATCCAGGCAACAGGCTGGAGCAAAGCTCTCAAAGAAAGCAAGGTTCACTAGGGGAAGAGAGATCATCCTTAGATGCAGAAGTAGGGGATGAAGAAGATGCAAGACTCTGAAAGCAGAAACAAGTAGAAGCAGGAGAGGTCAGGAGTGACAGACACCCTGTTCTTAGTGTGCAGTGAGCTGTTTACAGGTGCAGCTCAGAGGAGTCAGGTGAGAGTGTCTGATAAAGCTACTCTGGGGAGCAAAGTAAAAGCCAGGTATGAAGAGTTGCATAAGAAATTGTAACACCACTCAGAGAATGAAATTCCAGATTAAAGTCTCTGCTGAAAAATGTCAAGTGACATGAGGAGCAAAAACTGCTACAGCATCACACTTATGAAATAATCATCAAGGAAAAAATGCCTTCATTTACAGCAGAGAATCCCTTGAAAGCATCAGGTTCAATGCTCAGTAATCACAAAGCAATCAGTTTTTACAAAAGGCAGCAAGAAATGGAATTACATTCACATCCGTCTGCCCTCATTTCAGAAAGGGGTGCAATAGTTTTAAGACAAAAAAGGAGCAAGGACAATCCAAGTTACAGACTCAGCTCAACTAAGACTCACCTAAAAAAGTTAACAAGAGAAGAGAAAGGAGTGAGAGCTGGCTGTAAATTCCTGGGAAAAACAGGGACAATTCTTACATTTCTTGTAAGATATAAAAGTCAAGGAAAAATAAAGGATCAGATTCAAAAGAAATAGAATTGGAATTTCAGAGAGCAGTTCATTTTAGTATTCTGGAGGAAGGCACCACAGTCTGTGCCAAGCATAGCATGCATTCAAGAAATCCTTGGACAATTTCATGGAGATATTACTAAAAAGGACTACAAAGCAAGATACTGCCTCCAACTCCAGCATCTTGGCGATGAAGACTGTTTTCATATCCACAGCACAGAAGTTAACCCCCAGATGTTTCCTCTCCTCCTACACTCTTCCCTAAAGATTCACTCTTGAGTAACTGTCAAGGCCAAGATATGGCTACATGGATATTTTACTAAAATAACCTAAATATACAAACTACATGGATATATGTCTAAAATAACAAATATATAAGATATATAGATAAGACAAACCTTTAAATCATCTTCCTAAGCCTAAGACATAAGCAATGAACACTTGGTATAGCATAGCAAGAAAGGACTATGAACACCATTTAAACATGCTCCCTAGATTGATATTCTTCTTCCAAAAAGTGAAAGTCTTTCTTTTTGAGGTAAGACAAAAACAGCCATAACTAATGGCAATGAATTTTTAACTGGACAGACTTCAAGTCAAGGAATGATTTAAAATTAAGATCCAGAAGAAAAGATGCATAACACCATCAAGCACTTGAGAACAATGCCCCAAGTGATGTCTCAACATTTGTATTTTTCTTAACTGCCAATTAAAAAAATCACACACAGCCAGTCTGCAATAACATTCTTTAGAGAGATTCTCGACAAATTATTGTATTGGTTTTTGAAAAATTGACATCTATAAAATTATCATCAGTCATCAGGATCATGCAGGTGTTGCACTGTATTTTGAATAAACTAAAGAAGCAAATGTGAAACTCCTCACCAGGTTCTTCAGCAGCGTTGATAATTCTTTAGTAAGTGTGGAAAATTTCACAAAGGCTGTGCCAAGATCTGGATTATCCCGACTTAAAAAATTACTTCCAAATTTATCTAATACTTGTGCATAGTTTTCTTCATTTTGAACATGATCTGCAAAGAGAAAATAAAAGATTTTTTTTTCTCTCATAGACAGTCCACTATTATTACAAGCTTTTGTATTGCAATATACTGACAAACCATCTAACTATATGTTCAAAAGAGCCACAAGTTAATGCATTTACTGAAAATTACAATAAATATTGAATTATTCAGCAATAGACATATATGTGCTTCTTTTAAATCAGCAACTTGAATTTCTAATACGTAAATGAAGAAAACTGTAGTTATTAAAGTAATGAGATCAGTAAGAGATCAATTAAACAATACATGTGCATTTGTAATCAACATCAAGGAATTTATAATAGTCTACTGCAATGCCAATTTTTATTGTAATGCAAGACACTTTTACATAAGAACATAAGTCAGGAGTAAGGGGGGGAGGAGGTAGAAGACAGTTTCAAACAAGGCTCACAGATAACATTCCACAACACATGAATCTACTTTGACATTAACTAAGAATTAAAGAAGAGCTGAAAATTTCCACTTCTAAGGTCTGATGGGTATTAACAGTGCACTAAAGCTCAAGAAAAGAAGTGAAAAAGTATTAGCAGATAAAACAAGTCTCAATGCTTATTTACCAATCCCACATATCAGACAAATTACATTCTAAAATGAGACATTAAAACTGAGGTTTTCAAAAGGCCAAATATTTAATCATATGTTAATATGGACTGTAATCCAAACAGCATGTTTTTAATGCAGCTGTTCCCAAAGCATACGGTTGCAATCACAGAGCTCAGTGTTAAAACCAAGGAGACCACTATATAAAAATAAAATAGGCATTCTGTTTTGATGTCAAAGTTGTTGCATAAATACACTCAGAACATGTTTGTCTATGAAGGAGCTTTGGCATACGCAGTCCTGAGCTAATAAAGCTCAAATGCACCCAACTGTGCTGGGGGAAAAGGCAGGATAATGGAACAAGGATCCTGCTAGATCACAGAACCCCTGTCCTTGCCTGTGAAGCAGTTCTCACCCCACAGTATTTCCTAGCCTCTTCGTTTTAATTGCTATGTTGAGGAATAATTTTGTAAAGATACTGAAAAATTGCAGAAGACAACTGTTTCCTTTATCTGTGGAAAGGCAAAACAAACTCCCAGTAAGAAGAGGAAGCAGGAAGCATATCATTGTCCTACAAACAATATATAGGAAATTCTCAAGAATCCCAGATTGCAAATCACCTACATCTAGAAATAAGGCTTGGATTATGAGGCAAAAGGAGTATTTTTGTAATTGCCACACATATAAGCACAAAATACAAGTAATGTATAATATATTTTTCATTTTTTAATGTAAGTATCAATATACATCTTGTAAAAGGAGAAGAAATATTTCCTCCTGAAGAGCTAAGGTAGCTCCCTACTTGATCTCAAAGGCACACAGATGAAAAATTCAATCTACAAATTTGCCTCTGCTAAAATGCAACGTAGGAAAACTGAGGTGCTTAGAGCAAAGAACATGCTTTTATCTCCCTGTAGATGTCTCATGTAAACACAGAAATTACTTCCTAGTGTCCCTATAGAATTCCCTTTGCATAAAGCAAGCTGTAACATGCCTGTTGTTCACTCCTTAGGTACAAGTGCTGCAGGAAGGGCTTTGATAACTGTAGACAGCAAGGAAGGAACCCTGACAGCAATGCACACAAAGGGTAACATCTGCCTTCTGGAACTGGTTCATGTTTTCTCAGTGTGGCAGACAAAGCTGAAACCTGTGATGAAAATAGAACAGCTTCCCCAGACAGACATTCTCCTCCTGCAGCAGCTCCCCGAGAGGTGCCAGAAACACAGACAACTAAGTCCAGGCTCTGCACCCACTGATGAAGGCAGTCCCCTTCAAAGGGGCTATGGGCAGGGAAAGGGGCCACACTAATCATCTTCTCCCCAGTGGGGTCTGGCAAAGCAGCCCCTACCTGAGCCCATCTTGAGGATCTCAGTAGAGAAAAGCAGCTGTAATGCAAAGCAACTGGCCCAGACACTGCAGTGAATCACTGAGATGAAAGAGGCATCTCCTGCACACTCTACACATTCAGCTCTGAGAAACACAGCACAGAATTCACCTTGGCTTTAGGAAAACCCTGGTATGGCTCAGTGCTGAGCAATTTTGTGGCATTGCTTACTTCTTCACTAAAATGTATATGTGCTATGGGAAATACTAGAAACACATCTGAAGATGCAGGTGCAAGGAGCTGAGAAGGAACGACAGCCATGGCAGCTTTTGCTACACAGCAGTCAGCATGTGCCAGAAGCAGGGAGAAGCACAGATCTTCTGAGCCCTGAGCTCTCTGGAGGTTCAGCTGTTCCCAGGGCTGAATCCCACCTTGTTCTGCTGCCCCAGGCAGTCACCTGAAGTTGTCTGTGCCTAAAGTCACCTTGTGGTAAACTTTTCCCAGGACAAAGATACAAGACTTCAATAAGATTCCCAAGGCATAAAAAGAATTTGTACTTTCACTGAAAGCCACAACATTCATTACTTTGTTTATTTCTCATTCAAAAGTTACCAGAATTTTAGCATATGCTTCTGAACCAGAGAAATTCATGTCAACATCTGCATAGAAAGTAAGGAACTGAAGACTGAATTGTGAAGAGAGGTTAAAGAACAGCCTTTATATACTAGAGCTAGAAAACACATCACTAAAATCACAGCCTTAACTTTCCTTTGTCTAAACGACTTTTGTTCAGATACATTAACCTGCAAACACAGAAGAACAACAAGAAGAAAGTTAAATAGTTTACAGAAGAAAAATGCACACACACAAATCCTTCCTGTCACTGACTACACTCAAATTACACCCAAAGAATGTCTAAATTACTGAGAATTACTTCTGTGTATCTGGTTAAGTCCATAAAAGAAGCCTCACGACTCCAAATCCTGGTCAACATGGAACTACTTTTATGTTGCACTTATAAAACAGCTTTGTTCCATGGGTAGCCAGAGGAAAAAATAACCCAGGTCAGAGCCAAGCTGCAATTATGAATGGAAAAAACACACATGAAAAGACTTCAGAAAAAGAAAGCAAGCTGGCAAGGTTAAAGGGGATGGCAAAAGAAGTTATTTTAAATAAGAAAGCATCCTCTCATTTCGTCCTTCCCAAAGCTGAAATCTAATGAAGAAAATAAAAGATATTTTACCACCATATTCCTATTTGGACTGACTTGCTGATAGGAATGGTAATAAAAGCCTCTTCTGAATATTTCCAGAGCAAGGGTACCTCACTGAGTCTGCAAGGACCTCTAGATCTTTGTGATATGAAAGCAGTGAGAGATAAGCCAGCCCAGAAAGGTAAATGACTTCTTTTGACATCTGCCTTCATCACTGACATGCTTGAAGAAGTTCTTATGGAAGAATTTTCTTTCAACTGTGCTTCAGAGGATTTATACCAAATGTAAGTGGTAGAATTCATGCAAGCTGACAAAAAGGGCTATGGCAAGTCACTGAGATGCCCATACAAAAGAATAAAATAGGCAAATTGGATTGTTGTAAAGTAAAACCCTCTTATTTGTAGCAGCCTCAGTACTACAGGAAGAATGAGAAGCAAATCTAATAGCTATTTTTAACAGGAGCTGCAGAGAGAAATGAGAACTGAAGCATGCACCAGCAGAGCAATAATGCTTATGCACTCCTCAGGCAAATCTGTAGAAGCTGCAGTGCAGAACAGAATTGGTGGACATGTGGATAAATACAAAATGCCAAACAAGAAACATGGGTTTTTATAAAAAGAAGTTTTTACTTCCAAAACCACTCCCTCCAGGGTATCAACAAGCATAAGAGAGAGGAAATCCACATTAAACAGTCTCTCTGGCCCTCACCAAAACTCTAAAAGAAACTAAGCAACTGAAGAGGTATGAGTCTCATGCAGAAGAAAAACACATCAAAAAGATGAGGTGGGGGAAAGGAAAGAATAGTTAATTTTCTCAACAGAATGAGGTCACCAGTGAAGTCCTATGTGAGACAGTGATAAGGACAACAATGCTTAACAGCACATAAATGAGTTAGAAAATAAGATTCATAATGACAAACTCTGTTCTGAGAACATTTGTAAAGTAAAATTCCAATTATGAGTTCTCAAAATGTAATTTCAAAATTTTGAAATACAAAAGAAGTAACTATTTTTTTCTTTAGCTGATAAACAACAATGCATTTTACAGCTGGTTTTAATGTTTTACCTGTGATAGCCACAATGCATGATACAGCTGGTTTTAAACATCAGTGATAGCCACTTTCATCACTGAAGCAGAAGAGCTGGCTTAAGAATCCAATTTGTACAAGGAGGCAAAAATGAGTTTGAGTTGCAATTCAGTCACTTTCTTTTTTCCCCCCAAGGTTTGACATGTAGAAGATGCTTTTAGTCTTGCTCTTACTAATCCTAGTTTATGTTTATCTTTAACTGCAGGAGTTGCCTCCTGTGTACACCTTAGCACATTATCAAGTAGCCTGTCACAACAGCTTTCTGAAGAGGGAGCTAGAGTATTATGTGCACTGCTTTCTTCATACAGAAGAGTGCACAGTAGTTTGTACCTTTGAAGTAAGAATTGATTAAAAAAAAAAATAAATTAAACAGCTATCTCAGAATCTCTAGTCCTTTTTAAGTGCAGAGGTAGCCAGTTAAAAACATTAACCAATCTTCTATAGCTTTCCCTCACTGATTAGTTCATGGTATAGTATGGCCTACTTACAGGCTTTGAAAACAATATTACAAGACTCAATAGCTAAAATCCCACCTATCATTTCTGTATTTCCAAACAGGTAGAACATTTTTCATGTCTTCTACAGTTTTCATCAGTTGAGAAATTCAGCAAGTAGATACCGTCAAATGGAAAAGCTGCTTGGAGCATCTAAATACTTCTAACAGCATAAAAACGAATACAGATGAGCCAAACACTATTCTCACTTCGTAACAGTCTATTGGGAAACCCTTAATCATCAACTGAAGTTATAGAAAAACTAATTAAAACGAGGTGGTAGAAGAGAACTGTATTAGTGATTGGCAGAAAAGAATCTACAAGGCATTAAAAAACCCACACACTCCCATAAACACAAGTTAGTGGGGCAACACAGAACTTTACAGAAACTAAGATCCTCAGAAGTGGCTGTGAAGGAAAGCCACTGATCATTACTGCTAGAGAATAGGAACTGCATTTTCTAAAATCCAGTATTTACAGCCAGATGGTTATTGGAAGGTGAACATCTCTGCTGTCCTGTGGACCTTTGGCAGTTTTTAGGCCTTAAGATAAATGAGAAATTTCCACTATTTTAGGTAAGAAGGGAAATACATTGTTTTTATTGCACATTATGAGGGGAGAGCATGTGTTGAAGAAACAAACACACCTACCTGTAAATATTTCTATTTATTTAACTTTTTAACACATTCTCATCCTTATTTCACTTAGAAGTGCCCTCCATAAATTAAGTCTAGGACACAGTCTTGTCACTGTTCTAGTTGAAAGTAACTGCTTGAAATGTTATGACAGCAGGAAAATTTACCAATGGGATTCTCCTAAGGCCTTTCAGAAGACGTATGAGGGTGAAGGACCTGGTAGGCACATTAATCTGATGTATAATCAGAAGCAAAATTTTGAAGTCCCAACACTCCTAGCTGATCAGCACTTAGACACATTGCAAGATACTTCTCAAAACTACATGCTGAGGCTCTCCCATAAAACCAAAGACCATGGCTTACCTTGCCCGGAATTATATATTGCTTTCACTGATTTTTTCACCTTCTGTAGTGCAGTTCTGTCTTGATCCAATGCCTACAACAAGAAGGAAACAAACTTTAAGCATTTACTTAATTCATCAACATGATACACTGTAACATTTAAAAAGAAACCCATAAAATAAGTAGTTTCACAGGCTGGAAAAATCTGCAGATACCAGATATTCAGCCTGCAGGAAGGTCCAAGGTCATTCAGCTCCTTCAAGATGAATTAAAGAACTGAACTGAAAACGTTCTGAAGGCAAAGTAGAGCAGCAGGGACAGTGACAACACAAAAACATTGGTTTTAGAAAAGCATTTAGTCCATTTCTGCTATATTTTGAAGAAGGAAAAAAAAGCACAACCAAACAAACCAACAAACCAAACCCTAACAAAACAAGAGGAAAGATGCTTCTACTACAGCCCTGTAAGTTCTGCTACAATCAAATGGCCTGTTAACTTCTGTGGTTTTCCCACGGTGATAGTCCTCAGCTCCAGGCACAGGTGACCATACCAACCTCCTGCCCAAACCACCACAGAATTTTATAAATACAGAAGATGAAGAGTAGCAAATCAAAAGAAAAGGATTAAGATCTGATTTTTTTGCAACATAATGTGATTGAAAGGAAATAGATATATATAGTAAGAATATCCCAATAGGTATTTTCAGGATTACATAATTCTGAATTAAAATTTTTCTGCAAGAGCTTCAAAATCAAAACAAAAATAGTATTATGTAATGATGAATTTATGATTAGTTTTCTAGGTATTTTCTTTTTTAAGCAATAACTTCTCCCTCCCCACTCTCAATCTGATGTAAGAAAACAAATGAATGTGAGAATGATTATGATAAAGCAAATAATAAAAACATTGCAAATATTATTCCAGTCTTGTGCAATTAAAAAACTTAAAAGGCACCTACTGGTAGTGTGCACTGAGATCCAGCTGATTTAACTTAAGTGTGCATTAGGGACATTCAACCTACTCAACATGTACACAGCTCTCTGCTATCCATGGAGAACATACACAAAAATATTCACATTATTTCCTGTATTTTTTTCCCCATTTAGCTCATAGACAAATTCTTGCCACATAAGTAACATTAGATCAATAATTTCAAATATTGATGAAGGCGGAAGGGTTTTCCATATTATATTCTCATTCCAGTTACTGAAGATTAGAGAAATTATACTCAAAATGACTGCCTGGAAAGCAGCCCAGCTGAGCTGCTGCAGACTGCGAAGTCCACGGGGCAGAGACCCTTAGGTAGCCCCATTATCCAAACAGCTTAAAGCCTGGAGCTCCTCTGGGACTGGCATTGGCAGATGAAGGCAGAAAGGCCCCTGCATCAGGTGCACCTATCAGAGCAGGACATCACCAGTAACACTGAATAATATCTTAATAAGCAGAGCTTGCACTGTCAGAGCTGACATGATTGAAGTGTTATTGCACCAGGCATAGAGAAGCTCCAAAAAACCATAGCAGGAGCTACTGGTCAGCTGGAGTTGGTCATACCTCAGGGTAGGGCTCCTAGGTATGTTCAGAAGACCAAGTTTCAGTGTAGGCTTCCTATAGGAACCCAGAGACAGAAACCAATTAATATAGAATAGTTCTGGTTTGGAGTGGCCCAATTTGAACCAAGTGAAATACTAGGTTTGAACAACATAAAATGGAGTCTAACTGAAAACCAACATATTCTCAAATCACACATCCACTTCTGTGGTAGCTAAAACTAGAAAGTTTGGACCACATAATTTATGTTTTCTAGTCCTTTTTATCTCTTGTTTTTCATTTGCAGCAGAACAATGGATTTGAATATGCAGAACTGCAAATACCATTACTTCTTTTGAACGAAATAAACAAGATTTTACTTGACTTTCATCTCGACAGAGTTAAAATTTTTGAATTTAATGAAATTAAGAACTGTGTTCCTTTCAAAACAGTGCACAGCAGACAATTCTCCTCAGATTCCTCTGCAATTGCTGTCAAAAGCTTTTACTTCTGCCTGTGTGCTATGCCAGGCACTCGCTGTCGTCCAGTTCTGCTGAAGTTCTCTCCATCTCTAATGACCAGAGGAAAATAAAAAGAATGATTCACTTGTCTATGAAGAATCTGAACACAGGATGCTGTAAGAATGTGAAATCAATTGTTTTGGAAAAGATGACAACAGCTAACACTGGCAAGATTCAGAGATAAGACTTTGTTCTAAATTCTGGTATCAAAGCAATAGGACAATCGGGAGGAGAAAATAAATAAACCTACTTCAAGAAAGGATGGTACTTGTTCCTAAAGATATCAGTCTGAAAAAGACAAACAGACTGGAAAAATCTTCCAAATTGGATTTGCTATAGAATTAAATTTAATCACTAATATGGGAGCAGGAGGGAAGGGAACATTCATTATTTTAAGAGAGCAATCAGTGAGCAAAGCAATATACAGAGATGACGTCCACTGCCTGAAGGAGCCTGTGATCTAAGCCAGACAGACATCACAAAGCAATTTGGGATTTTTATGATTGCAAATACAATCTTTATGTGAACTAGTTCTTCTCAGTTCAAAATTCTTAATAGAAGAAACGCACACCATGTATCAGGAGAGTGTAAAATCCCTACTGCAGCAGGAACCCAATCCTAGGTAGGATTCCAGGTACACAAAAACAGCTACTTATTTTTTGGGGCTTTGGATGTTGCTTGGTTGTGGGTTTTTTTTCTGTTGTTTCATTTTGTTTGTTCTATACAACTGTAGTTATCTTGCCTTCAAATAGATTACAGTCCTCTTGAATATCTTCTGCTAATAATTTTTAGCTTGACTCTGCTGTAGAGGAAGCTGCCACTCAATGCTCAATTCCATTATTACTCCATAATAATTTTACTTTTTAAGTATGCTAAACTAGACAGGAATAACCTTGTTTTCCCCAGTTAGGTGAAAGCAATCTTTCACAGCATCCCTTCAAGTTCTTTCCCAGCATTTAGAATAATACACTGACTCCCCAGTTTAGAAAACACAAAACATGATTTTCCAGTAAAAGTGACATACATTTCTATTACTGAGAACTAGAAAACCTTAGAGAAGCAAGGAGTCTCTGTGACAGTCTCAATTCAGCTTCACTCTTTCCTACCTTCCTGCATAACTAAACTCTTCCTCATCACCACCTATTCCCCGAAAATCATCTTCATTTCTGTGATACTACTTCCCAGGAAGCCTTTTGAACTGCCCTGGAGAATGTTTTCTTACACTCTTGGGCATTCTAAAAAGACAGGTAAATGACTAAAGGTATCAGCAACCCAGGTCTTCTACCTCCTTGGCTGAAACAAAGCTTTATTCTTTAAAACAGTCATCCTGGAGACAAGCTCCATTTATTATTTAAAATAATGCAAAATTATTGTTCACAAAATCTCCCGAGATGTATTGAAGAAATAAAGAAAAAAAACAAAGCAAAACAAAAAAAATCTCCATCATATTTAAGCTGCTTATATAAAATTAAAGCAGCAAAGCTCCTTGTTCCTCAAACTCATCAGCTTTGCTGTGCATGACCTCAGACATACACCCTGTCAAGGTTTCATATTCCTGCATTCCCTTATAGTGATCCTTATGCTCAAGAAGAAGGCCTTCTGATCATGCATTATCACCTCCAAAGAATGTTTGGAATCCCCCAGTCACCACAGATTAATTTCTCCTTTCTGCTAAAAATTAGTTATTTTGAACCTGCTTTGAACCTGCAATTTCAACCCAGCTACCTAGTTGAAGCCTGGACTGCTGCAGAGAGCAGTGTCCCTCCTTCCTCACACCACAGCACTCGTGCTGGCTACAGAGATACAGTTCAGGGGCTGCCGTGGTGACCTCAGCTACATGACATCCTTTGAGTTCTGAGTTGGGTTATATTAATATTTCTGAGTTTAGCTTATTTTTATGCTTATTTTGTACATTTAGAAATAACAGAAAAATAAAACTATGAGCTTTATTTCCAGATATAATGAAGACATAGATCAGATTCATTTTCTAACTTCTGTTGTGTAGGAGGTGCTGAAAAACCCTTAACTAGTGACAGCTCTTGAAAACACCCAGTGACAGATACAAAATTTTCCCCACAGGCTCAGGTTCTACACCAGCTTCTTCTGGGTAGACACCAATCATGGTGATAAATATCACAGAACAGCTTGGGTTGGAAGGGACCATTAAAAATCACCTAGTAGAATCCCCTTGACCTGGGCAGGGACACCTTCCACTACAGCAGGTTGCTCAGCGCCCCAGCCAACCTGGCCTTGGACAGTGCCCGTAACAGGACCCGTGCAACCAGAGTGCCAATATCCTTACCTTTAGCTACCCTCGAGACCACTGGCTGAGCAGCAGGCACTGACTCTGCCCAAACTCACTCCACACACTAGTCAGCTGCTAACTAGAAACTAGAGAGCAAATCCAGTGACCAGTTTTCATGTCACTGCAGCACTGTTGCAGCAGAACACCAGGCTGGCATGGAGAACAGCACAAAGCATGGGTAAAGCTCAGAAACCAGCAACCCCACAGCTCCTAGAGGTACCACTAGACAAGACTCCCAGTCTGGGCACACAACTTCTTGCTGGCATTAAACTGCGCAGCACTTACAAGAGGTTGCACAGAACACAGAGGAGTCTTCCCACATTATAAATTCTTCCAGTTAAAAAATAAGTAGCACTGTTGCCCTTCAGCAAGTCATGAAATACTGTCAATGTTTGTTCCCCCCTGAGTTGATCCTTGTAAACATCAACAATCTACTAAGTTAAAAGCACTAAGGGTAATCATGATTTTGAGCTAAGAAGCAGAAGCCTGTTCTGTCCCTTTGCTCTCACAAACCCCTCCTTACATGTTTTTTAAAGTCAGTGGAAATACATTATTTTGAGTGTAAGCACTGGCTGTCAAACACTAACCTACACAATGTTTTTTTTGCGCATACAAATATGCATTTCCATAGAAATAGTATAGAAATGAAAATTTTAATTAACTTACTGAAGATATTAGTAACTTGAGAAACCCAATACACTATAAAATGCCATGTTCTTTTAATAAAATCTAACCTAAAAAGCTTACATGAAAAAGACATAACTAAATACAATTCCAACAGCCTAAAACAGAACAAGATTATTTAATGCCAGGAAAAAAAAAATAAATCAAAAAATCAATACATCAGAAGACAGTGAAGAGTTGAAGTAAGGTCTTTCAAAAGAAGCAAGGTGAATCTGGCATGCAAACAGCATGAAGACAACTGCACTACCTCTACATGCCAGCAGCTATTCCCTATAAAATCATAGAATGGGTTGGAAGGAACCTTACAGATCATTTAGTTCCAACCTCCCTACCATGGGCAGTGACACCTCCCACTAGGCTGCTGAAAGCCCCATCCACCCTGACCCTGACCACTGCCAGGGATGGGGCATCTGCAGCTTCTCTGCACAACTTTTGTGTCCGTGACTCACCACCCTCACAGTACAAAATTATTAGAAAGAAATGGGATTCTTAGCATCTTGAATTGGGAAAGCAGCACCAATCTCTGGAGAACTGCCCCTCCCACACCGTATCTGACTGTAAATTTCATTAATAGCAGAGCTTTTCAGTTGGCAGAATAATTCTATACACAACTTTAGACCAGACAATCTGCTTTCTCAATCTACAAGTAAAATACAGTGACATCAGAAGAGATATCAAATCTACAGCAAATACCTATAATCTAATTAGATTCTCCAGGGTTTATTTGAAGACACTGGCACCCATGGTCCCTGTCACACTGGTTAAGTCTAGAATAGAACTTCTTAGATACAACTGCATCAGCTCTAGCATAAAACAAGAGTGAAGGAAAAGAATAGACAAACAACACCAAAAACCTACAGTGCAAAGGTAACTGTAATTTGCCAGAACTGTGTGTGTGACCTGACAGAGTCACTGGGACAACACAGAGGTGACCACTTTCCCTTGCCCAGGAAGGGCACTGTAAATACAGTGCTGATTTTAAAAGGTATTGTTTTATAACCACAATGAAACTTAAAAGAATTTGGCAGTAAATTCCAGTATGTTAGGAAACAGTATGAGAGCTTTGAAGTAAACTGTGACTTACTTCAGAGCCTTTTCTAACCTAGTATTGTGTTTGGTAAAAACAGTCCTACGCGATTTCTCTTTTGAGTGGATTAGAGAACAGATGCCCTTAGAGAATATTCTATAAATTTTCTTAATATTAAGCTTTAGACATAATCTACAACCAAGATCCTAAACACAACTAAATTACACTAGCAACAATTTTCTTTGAAATACTGTCAGATATAAAAATAGCCCCACTGTATTCCAGTTAGAAAATACAACTGCTGTGTCTTTCCACTCTTTATAACCTGTAACTAGAATATACAGGTTACACCTAAACATAGAACAAAGCAATAGCTTTTTAAATAGCATCATTTAAAACCCACCCAAAAGAGCAGTAATTACATCATAAAGTGTATTTTATCAGAAACCAAGTTATTAATGTTTTAGTCCAATTATTTTTCTTTTAACTACACAATCCTATCCCTTTCCCCCAAGCATAAAATTAACACTAAGACTAAAATCATGAATTACAGCATTTATATTAGTTATCTTCACTTTCAACAAAATATTATTTCCTGCTCACTCTAAAAACTCTATTAGCAAATACTAATGCAGTTAATGCTTAAATAAAATTAACATATCAACATCAGTTTTAAAGATATTCAAGCAGCTCATCCACTTGATGAATGTTTTTACATGAAAACTAGACAGATTCTAGAACAATAGATTAATAGGCTGCAGTATTTTGTAATTAAGCAACAGCACAGTAGCTCCTACACTGTTGCAAAAAAGCAGCTATGAAGAGAACATGAACTGCTACGTTTATGCAACTGTGTACTCTTGAGAAACACCATTAGACTGAGATGATGGTGGCCAGGCCTCAATGCTACCCCAATAAATGTACTATCTTTTCATGAAGATTTTCATTTAGCCAGAAAGATTCTTCGTTTTTACATTTCTGCAGCTTCTTCCTTGTTATTTTTTTAATAAAAAATTAAAACTCATAAATGCAATTGAATTCAGCAGAGGCATTTGAATGAAAAATGAAAGTTTCATTTGAAAGATGAAATTCCAATTTGAGATGAAATTGGAAGGGATTGCCCAGGATGGTGGAGTCACCATGCCTGGAGGTGCTCAAGAGGTGAGCAGATGTTGCACTTAAAGCAGGGCCTAGTGACCATGGAAGTGTTGGCTAGAAGGTTGCTCTTGATGACCCTTGAGGTCTTTTCCAACCTTACTATTCTAAATGGTTAAGTAAATGAAGATTAACTTCTCAGTTAATTTCTCACTGCCCCTTGTCCTATCACTGGACTTCCCAGAGATGTCCAATGAAAGGACAGGGGGCTACAGGTGCAAGCTGGAACACAGGGGGTTCCATGTAAACATGAGAAACTTTTTCCCAGTGAGGGTGACAGAGCGTGGAACAGGCTGCCCAGGGAGGTTGTGGAGGCTCCTTCTCTGGAACCTGTGGTTTTAAAATGAACAGCATTCCACACTGAGCCAGGACAGTGATCATGACCAGAAACAACATGTCAACAAACAACCTGTGTCTGAAAACACCTGCAGTGCTCCATTGCTCCACAGGACCTGGAATTGATGGTTTTCTTGTTTCCCCCTGCCAGCCACTCCTGCCCCTCAGCTCCTCTGTACTAGCACATTAGAGTTCAGAAAACCAGAAAGGCACGGAATCAGATCAGATGAAACCTGCCTTTTTTGTTGCATTATGGCCAGGGCAAAGGCTGACAACTCCAGCTGTGGTGGCTGTGCACCCACCTCAACACATTCACACACTTACAGCAGGTTAAAATTAACACAGGACCATAACCCAAGAAGGCAGATGATATATTGAGTATTTCAACTCCATTAAGATCTGTTCATGCCAGCTGCATCCCTTGCATTCCACCTACTTTTGATCTGAGAAGACACACTTTGAGACTGTAAAACTTGGATCCTTAGAAACCAACCCCAAAAAAGCAGCACTATTCATGCACGTAGGAGTTAAATACAATTTTCTCCTTCGCCAGCAGGGATGACTTGGGCCACAGATTTCCTTTTTTAATCTCACATGTTCTCTCTTGATTTTAAAGTGGTTATATCCTTCAGAAACTCACTTGTTGGAACTACAGTAACTAACTGGAGTTCCTTATGCATCTTCCCATGACCTTCACGGGTGCAGAAACCATTGCTGAAGTATGGACTGACATTTTACATTTGCAGATATAGAGAATTAATGCACTTGATGACACCAACCAAGCAAATATCTCAAGCACTTAATGCACCTTTCAGTGTGCTGCATTATTAAGATAAGTTAATAGTAAATAATTATAAGTACCTCCTGCTACTTTTACAGGACCTTCCC
The DNA here is from genome assembly GCA_013401355.1 of Ceyx cyanopectus. Taxonomy (NCBI): domain Eukaryota; kingdom Metazoa; phylum Chordata; class Aves; order Coraciiformes; family Alcedinidae; genus Ceyx; species Ceyx cyanopectus. The sequence continues at coordinate 16,183 of VYZU01028738.1, forward strand.
CCACCTCACCTACTCCAAGTGAGCATCATGTCCTTGCTCAAGAGAGGCCATTACTCAGTGAAGGTGAATTTAGCTCTAAAGGCCAGAAGCTGGCCTCAACAGAGAACAAAACAGAAAGAAAACACTAAGTAGTACAAAAGAAATTGTAGAAACTGACAGTAGCTTTTGCAGAAATACGTTACCTTCAATTCCTTTTAATAAAGCAGCCTTTTCAAAAGTCCCAGCTACTCCTTATTACCCAAGACATTAAGTGCAGAGACCCTTCAGATCTCTGCAGAGCAGCTATTTGAGGCACAGATGCTTCTCTGGAGATGAGCACACACAGCAAGAGAGAGGGCAAGCACCCTGCATGACCCCACAGGACTATAAAAATCCCAAAGGCAAAGAGGTGTGGGCATCCAACAGCTGAACACAGCCTATTCCAACACAAAGGGCAGAGGGTTTTAAACAAACCAGAAGGTAAATTCCAAATGAAAAATAAAAAACGGCACTGCATATGGTAGGCTGTGGAATTCCTTGTGGATTCTAAAACCTTGCATACTTAAAAAAGTAAAAAAAAGGGATAAAGCCATGGAAGACTCTTGGTTCATATATAACTTTTCTTCAGATCTGAATATCAGCTAACACTGGAAAACTCTAAAAAGCAATTTACATATATAAGTGGGAAGACCTTCTGAAAGGTTTAGCAATAATTACGTACTAAGGTATTAACTGAACAATTACATTCACCAGACCAATTAAAGTTTTCATACATTTTGGTTTTTACATGTACATAGCTCCCAGACATTAGCCCTCATTGCACAAGGCATCTTGATATTCAACTTAAAACATATAATTTGTTCAACTTTCCATTATATATTTTACAGTATGTCTTAAATTCAAAAGAGAATGAAAGCTCAATGTGCAGACTGGAGCTCAATGCTTGTTTTTACAGCCACAGAAAAAGCTGTGATTTTTTGCCAGTCTTAACAAGAACAGCTGTTGGATATTATATCTTTTGCCCTATATCCACCAAGAGTGAAAGTCAGCTAACTTCTTTATATTATTCCAGAACATCCAGTCTTTATGCAGTGAATGGAAACATACTGAACTATTGCATCAAATTGAAACACTAAAAGTAGAAAGTCTTTTCAGAAAGATATTTAGTTTTCAGAAAATCTATAATACTTTACAGAAAAATGAAGTGACTGTTATTAAGCTAGCTGCTAGCCTTTTAAGAGTAATATTTTTAATATAGATTTTTTTTATACTTACACTTTTTAAAAAGAATCTGGGTGCCTGAAACACTGAAGACACACACCATGCTGAGTTCAGTCCTCTACTGAAGGTTTTATCAATGGGGTAACAAGGTATGTTACATTTAAATATGTACCTGACACAGAATATTCTGACCAAAAATAAAATAAAATATTGATGAAATCTATCAGGCAGATAACAAAATTCCAGTGTACATCATCCCAGGTTTGGATTAAAGTGAGGGTAGGGTAAAAGACATGGTAACAATGCTGTCCAATTCAGAAAGTCTTGGTTCAATCACAGCAGCTTTTATGGAACCCCAGCTCAAAACATCCCTGGTCACAAGCCAGAGAACTGCACACCAAGCCACTGTTCCTCCACTGCTTCCATCAGCATCTATTTCTCACCTTGCTTAGAGACAGTTATAGGCTGAGCAAGCAAAGGTACTTCCTTCCATTCCCAAGACCATAAATCTTCCCTTGTGAATTCACTAGAGAACATTTTGGATTCTATTTCTGTCCTGGCTTGTTCCAAGTCAGCAGTAGGCAGCTAAACCAGAGCAAATTTACACCTGGCAACAGCAGCCTAGCAAAGCTTTCATGGAGGTCGCATTGTCTGCCCAAAAAAAGAAAACAGAAAGCTGAGGGCTGCATTCAAGCAGGGCTGAAGGCAGGACACAAAAAGAATGGAGCAGGAGAAAAGGAAGCTGTGTGCAATGATGCAAAAAAAATTCCTATTGCTGATTTGTATTCTGCCTGAATACGAGGAAGAAAGTAAGAAAACCTCCAGCTCATTCACATGAGGAATATAAATAGAAGATTCAGTAAAGAACTACTTTTCTAAGCATTTGCACTTGGAACATATTCAAACTCTAGTTATATAATGAATACTCATAAACAGCAACACTTGTTCATCAGAAAATTGAAGCATTCCAAAATTTGGAACAGACTGATTTAATGCCAACATGACATACAGTTTGTGTCATACACACAAGGAGAAATCACAGTTAAAGACACATTACAGTAGGTGATGGCAACTGTAGCTCAGCATCTCCCATGGTGGATGCGACTGCATGGAACATTTCACAGTAGTTATAAAGAGATGAAAGATGGAGCTTGAGGACCATAAACAAGGGATCATTTTACAGACATTCAAATGACAAAGTCATAGGCACTGAGGAAAAAATTGGTGCAAATGCAGTAATATAAACAGTGAAGCAATATAAGCAGCACACTGGAAAAGCATTTAAATATACACCACAGTAAGGAAAATCTGAAGCAGATTTGCAATGCAGAAGCTTTTCAAGGGGTGTTACTTGCAGCTCACTCATCAGGATGGTGCACAAAAACACAGCCCCTCAGAAAGAGAGGGAAGAGGAGCTCCTCTTAGTTGCAGCTTTGCAGTCGTAATAAAGGAGGAAGAGAAAACAAACAACCCAACACCAGACATATTTGTGAGGCTCAATAAAATGAAGACCACATCTATAGCCACAAGTGTATTAGGATAGTAGCTGTCAAACAAAATATGCTTTATCCACATAAGGTGCATTTCAGACACATATACTCCAGACCAGATCTAAACTGCTCAGTGGACTGAATGCTCAGTGGCAGCTGGGAGCACATCCTCCAGTTTATTTGCAACCAAAAATTTTGGTGGTTTTGTCCACTAGAAAGCTACTCCATGACATGAGGCATAAGTGGGATGATTAGGATGCTTTGTACCTGAAATACTTAGGAGTTAAGGTGCTGCAATATGGAAAAATATTATTTTAAGATTTAATCTGTAATGGCAGTAAGCACTTGCCTTGACCAGTTAATGACAGCTTCCCACAGATAGTACACTCTGACAACAACAACAACAACTAACACAATAAACAAACAAATTTAAAGCCAATTTGTCAGCTTCAGCAAAGGCTAAAATATTCTTACTTATATTATCAAAGTGCCCAATCATAAGACACACTTCTTTGGGGTAAGATCTCAATTTCTCACATTTTTGTCATGGTTTCTCAGACAACTCAAATCCCTGTTGCTGTGCCAGGGCTGGAGGACAGGCAGGGCTGCACTACTCCATCCACAACTGCTCAGGACCACAAAGAAAGAGCACCTTCAGATGGACACAGTCAAGGACAGATGCTACAGAAACTGTCTGCAAAACTCTGGAGTGATGACTATTTATTTTTTTTTAGCCTGTAATTATGAGTTCCACAAACAATTAGTTCACACTTGCATGTTCCATACTGCTAGTATTTATAGCAAAAATTTTTTTTAAATAACCAAGAAAAGTAAATTCCAAGAATTCTTTCAGACTGTTGCATTAAACTACCTCAGTTACCTTCACATGACAACAGGGTAAGACAACATGGTCGTTAGGTAACAACACACTCCCCTGCTGCAGCTACAGTGTGCATGCTCTTACGTAACTGCAAAATTAAAGAACTTCATTACTATTTCACAGCAATTAGTAGCAGCTCTGCTCCCTAACTGTTCTGCAAAGTGAAGAATTAAAACTTCCTGGGCAATTTGTGGTAGTATGCAACTTTATTTTGGCTAGGATGCTTAATTTATAGCGTTATTCCTATCGAGATGAATCACTGACTTCAACTGACCTCAAGTAATTCAGAGAATCCTTAATCTTCTAAGAAAGTAAGCCTCCATAAGATACAGCACTAGCTTCTGATGCCTAGATGTGTCATTTAAAGTGAAGCTATCACACACTCATGGAGCTAGGTTTAGCATGGGATTAGCAGGTGTGTACTGGATGTCTTGGGAGATTTGGAAAAAAAAATGCTATTTCAGTTACATGCTAAAAAAACCCCAAAACATACCAAAACAACTGGCTGAAGGCAATTTTCTGCTTTAAAAAGGATATTCCTAGGATATGTTAGGATACTCTCCTAGCATACAGTTCTGAAACTCACAGGTAAAAACTAAATGTTTTGTACACCTTTCAGTTTCAGAGCCTTGTGGCACAACAGCTAATCTAAAACCCAAAGAGTAAAGATTTTTTCTGCAGTCTCAGAAGGCAGAACTCAGTGCTGCTTCAACTGTGGCAATGAATCTCAAGTACCTCCCTGCCTGGTAAGAGAGCAGCTGATAGAAAATTGACACTCCAAATTAAAACAATCTGCATTTTAGAGCGTTTGCAGTGGGAGGGACAGTCCCATGGCATCTTGCCTTGTTCACTATGGAAACTTGCACAGACCCCTTATTGAAAAGCAAGGCTGTTAAAAAAATACCACTACTGGAAACCAACATCTCCCCTTAATGTCTTATAGAACACAGATGTGTTGGCAAGGTTGGCACTAAAAAAAAACAACCCCAAGCTATTCACCCAGCTGCCTTGGTTTTGTTCGGCCTGAACAGCCCCATGCTCAGCCCAGACCTCTGTTCTGTTTATGCCTTGATCAGTGCAAAGCTTTTTGTTGCCAGAATGAGCCGCAGTTTTAAAATGTTTTCTTGCAATACAGAGAACCAAAGTAACTCCTGTAGAAATAATTCACCCCAGTTAATACAAATAAAAGTAAGTTTCAAAACTCAGTGTTATTAACAATGTATAATGTCCACAGACCAAACAACATAAGCTGTATTCTTTTTTTCCAAACTGCAGATATATAACCAACACTCAGCATCCTAACAAGTAAAATGAAACTGGACAGTTAGTAACTACCTCTGTGCATCTCCTAGCCTGGAGCAAACACAAAGTAGCTTAGACCAGTTTTTACAGGTTATCTTCCATTAACTGCACTATAAAATCATCCTGATTACCTGGCTGCCCTAACTGCATCTGCACTACACATTATAAAGGAGCATTATGACCACATCCCAAATTCCCAGTTTCCATGCAACTCACTTGTTAGGAGAAGCAAGATTTTCAAAAAGTATCAAGGAACTTAAAGGTATCCTTTAGACAATCCATAGGTGAAACACGACTGACAGCTTGGAGCCCAATCCATGCAAACTGCTGGCAGAAGGGGATGAAAAAAAGCCAGTCATCCACTATTGAGTTTTGCCTGTAAATACTGTCAGCTGAGACATCTTCAGTCTTCTCAGAAAGACCACCACATGTGTGTGGTCTTAACATCAGGTAAGTCATCACTGGTGCAGTTACTGTACTACTGAACTAAAAGCAGAATTTTTTCACTTAACACTGGCATCAGTAAATATAAAGCAGTAGTTTTTCCAACTCCTGTTTTGGCTGAACTTAATTTGATGCCTGTAATTATAGATATTTATCCCATTCAGTACCCTATATAAAATATGATTGTTTGCATACAGAGCAACTGTGTCTGTAACATAAAAAAAAGTAGTTGTTAAATCAGGAAGACTTTGCAGTGTAACATACTCAGTAAGCCACAAAAAGGGACAGGAAAGTTTTACCACACTCTCAGGTGAACATTTGTTAATCAGTATGTCAAATACAACATGCAAGATACCTTGACCTGTATTTGCATCTCCAAGAAGGAAAGAAAAAAACTGGAGCAAGATTAAAAGTCTAAACCCCTCCCTCCTTTCCACTCAGGACTTCAAGGATAAAATTAGTCACACACACAAACACTCTGAATAAAGACTGGTTGTTCTTTCTATCAGGTGCAGCAGGAGGTAGGATGAAAGAAAGAATCCAGGACAGGCAGTTCTCCAGCTGACTCCATGTGCTAACAAGAGAGACAGAAAGCTCAAAGTGAAGTCAGGTGCCACTTGACTAAGTATCATTCTCCCATTTTTCTCCTACATTATTTTTTAAACATTTGCAATTGTGCTGTCCACTATGAGAGTCATGTGAATGGTTTAAAATCACACTCTTTATTTTTTCCTGGTTTGAGATGTGTGGTTCTAAAGTAAAATAGCAATTAATTTTTCATTCTACCATGGAGCAGATTACCAAAGAGCAGCACAATACCAACCACCTCAGCTGCCTTTGGATTGTTCTTCCTTCTGATAACTTGACTTGTCCCATTGCAACTGAACAGTCCCAGCAGTGAGCAGCGTAACAGGCTGAGAACTCAGAAACCACCCACACACCAACCAAGGGGATTCTGCAGCTGTCTGCACTTCCAGACCCCACATAAGCACCTTCTCACATGCGAAGCAGAAACTCCTACTGGGACTCCAGATACTCAAGAATCTGGACATCAGCACCCACTCATTATATCCTTTCTGCAAAAGCTACAAAGCCTGGACAGTGACTCCTAAAAGCTCTGCATTTGTTCCCACTTCCCAACCAGCTCCACTGAAAGCTGAGCTCTCCCAAAGACACCAGACTTGCTACACATGCAGTAATCCTGGAGAAGTGATTTAAATGGCCTTTCAGTACACTTAGCAGCCAAACCAGCTACTGGCAAATACTTGTAGGCAATTTCCCATTAGAGTCTTGCAGAAAGCACTGCACTTAGGCTGTGTGCTGATGTCAGACATGTTTGATAGTGTTTCACTACTCTGCTCTCTAATCCACAGCTGACAGTTGCTGTTACCACAACCTGGCTAAGGGCATTGTCAAATTCAGCATTTACATAAGTTCAGCACTAGGTAGATGCCCCACTCCATGTATCTGGTTTGTGTGGCAAGGCTTTGGCAGCCAGGGAGGGGAGCAGAGAGGCCTGCAGGGGTGGTTTCTGTGAGAATACACCAGAAGCTGCTCCCACGTCAGCCAGAGCCAGATCCAATGACACAAAGGTCCAATATACTTGGCAGTTGGTTTGGTTGGTTTTTTACTTATATGTGACTGCTGAATTTGTCTTAGATCTTAGGGAGAATTCTTTAATGATTTACAATTTCATTTATAAATTACTTTACCATACAACTTCATAATGAAAATTATCACTTTCATGAACTGGATAAACCTCTTCAGGTATGATCCTTAGAATTTCTTTTAATGAAACACCATAACAATCAATAAATGCTATTCATTAAGAAACACAAACTGCACACATAAAAGGCTAATTAGAATCCTTAGAAGACACGACTGCTCAACTTGCAACAACACTTCAGTGGTGTCACTGGTTAAAAACAACTGTTCTCAGATGCTGCAAGTGGTGCCCTGTTAATTATATGTTATTAAGGCCACCATGGGTCATAACATGATTACAGAGATTGGATTCTAGTTTATATATCAATCTTCTAAAAGCAATCCCTCTATCAATCAAAGTAACCTTTGTACAGGTGTCTCAACTGCTTCTGGCCTTAAACTGAAACCTGGTTTCAACCTCTTATACATGCCATGGAGATGTTTCAGTGATTTTATCACAGTTACTCTGACCTTCTGCGCATGCTCCTTTCTCTATTTGTTTCTTTTGGTCTGTTTAGTAAGCGTGTGTGGCACCTCACAGTACCAACTAACCCACATTATTTGATGCAGAAGTTTNATATGGAAATAACCTATCCATTCATATGCAATTTCAATACTAATACTTCAATATTAAAAAAAAAATTACAGTCAAAAAAAAGAACAAAAAGAACACTAATTAAAAAGAAATCCGTTTTATCTTGCATTAAATTTAATCGCACAGGAGGCAGATAACCAAGTTATCTAAAGCTTAGGAGCTTGTCTGGGAAAGAAAATCTAAATAACAAACTTGAACAGTTACAGAAGTAAGAAAAAAAATTGTTTGCAAAGGAAATAAAAAAAGCAACTAGATAAAGATTGCATGGCACTGAACAGAACTACTCCCTAATGAACATCAAAGGCCCCAAAAAACCCCTACGCTCTGAACACCTTCAGGCCTCAAAGCTCCAGTTCCATCTAATGCTACATTTTGCCACTGCTGTAAAAAGAAGAAACAAGGTACCCTTTGCCTGACTGAAAACTAACAGCACTTGGCTAGTATTGGTAAAACCTGAACTGACCACCTACACCTGAAGTTTGGTGATCTGCCCTTTCTCCCTGCTCAGCCTCCAGCAGGAGGAAAGCAGACGGGCACTTCCCCATCAGAGGCAGCGCCTGACCCCAGCAGTGTCACCTGCCCAGCCAATGTCACCGCTTCTCTTCAGGAGAGTTTCCATTTCCTGCGCGGGCAGCCGGGCGGTTTCTCGGGCTCCAGCAGAGAGGTTCTGCCCACAGCAGATGCTGGCTGAGGGGACCAGAGAAACAGAAATCGTCCTCTGGAAAGACACCCGGGTGACATTGTTAAAAATAAAGGGGATTGGTTTATTTTTCTTTAACTAATCCAAGTACAAACAGCAACACAAACAACAGCGTTTCAGATCTCTCGTTCTCCCTGCTACNGGCTAAGGGCATTGTCAAATTCAGCATTTACATAAGTTCAGCACTAGGTAGATGCCCCACTCCATGTATCTGGTTTGTGTGGCAAGGCTTTGGCAGCCAGGGAGGGGAGCAGAGAGGCCTGCAGGGGTGGTTTCTGTGAGAATACACCAGAAGCTGCTCCCACGTCAGCCAGAGCCAGATCCAATGACACAAAGGTCCAATATACTTGGCAGTTGGTTTGGTTGGTTTTTTACTTATATGTGACTGCTGAATTTGTCTTAGATCTTAGGGAGAATTCTTTAATGATTTACAATTTCATTTATAAATTACTTTACCATACAACTTCATAATGAAAATTATCACTTTCATGAACTGGATAAACCTCTTCAGGTATGATCCTTAGAATTTCTTTTAATGAAACACCATAACAATCAATAAATGCTATTCATTAAGAAACACAAACTGCACACATAAAAGGCTAATTAGAATCCTTAGAAGACACGACTGCTCAACTTGCAACAACACTTCAGTGGTGTCACTGGTTAAAAACAACTGTTCTCAGATGCTGCAAGTGGTGCCCTGTTAATTATATGTTATTAAGGCCACCATGGGTCATAACATGATTACAGAGATTGGATTCTAGTTTATATATCAATCTTCTAAAAGCAATCCCTCTATCAATCAAAGTAACCTTTGTACAGGTGTCTCAACTGCTTCTGGCCTTAAACTGAAACCTGGTTTCAACCTCTTATACATGCCATGGAGATGTTTCAGTGATTTTATCACAGTTACTCTGACCTTCTGCGCATGCTCCTTTCTCTATTTGTTTCTTTTGGTCTGTTTAGTAAGCGTGTGTGGCACCTCACAGTACCAACTAACCCACATTATTTGATGCAGAAGTTTATTATGTGAGGACTAGAGAGGTTTCAATATATTCCCTGCAAGCCCTCACTTCCACAGAAAAAAGCAAGGATCAGACAAATCTTTGCAAGCTAAAACTAAAGTAACAGTTCCTATTAGCCATAAGTGATGCCTTACAGGCAATAACTACTCTTTTTCCTCCTAAACAGTAGTTTAGCTTAAGTATGGCATCAAATGTAAAGGTCTTCTAATTTTATGAAGAGTTGTCTCTTAAACCTGTGAAGTGATTCAATTAGACTTAAAAAAACAAACATTTACATAAAATTATCTCAAAGCCAAACACTGAAATACTCAGAACAGAAACAGGAAATAAAATTAACTTACAATGTACTGTATATCAGAAGAAAAAAGGAAAAAAGCTAGCACAGACCATGACATCAAGACTATAATATTTTATAGTACTGACTTTAAGGATTATATGGAAATAACCTATCCATTCATATGCAATTTCAATACTAATACTTCAATATTAAAAAAAAAATTACAGTCAAAAAAAAGAACAAAAAGAACACTAATTAAAAAGAAATCCGTTTTATCTTGCATTAAATTTAATCGCACAGGAGGCAGATAACCAAGTTATCTAAAGCTTAGGAGCTTGTCTGGGAAAGAAAATCTAAATAACAAACTTGAACAGTTACAGAAGTAAGAAAAAAAATTGTTTGCAAAGGAAATAAAAAAAGCAACTAGATAAAGATTGCATGGCACTGAACAGAACTACTCCCTAATGAACATCAAAGGCCCCAAAAAACCCCTACGCTCTGAACACCTTCAGGCCTCAAAGCTCCAGTTCCATCTAATGCTACATTTTGCCACTGCTGTAAAAAGAAGAAACAAGGTACCCTTTGCCTGACTGAAAACTAACAGCACTTGGCTAGTATTGGTAAAACCTGAACTGACCACCTACACCTGAAGTTTGGTGATCTGCCCTTTCTCCCTGCTCAGCCTCCAGCAGGAGGAAAGCAGACGGGCACTTCCCCATCAGAGGCAGCGCCTGACCCCAGCAGTGTCACCTGCCCAGCCAATGTCACCGCTTCTCTTCAGGAGAGTTTCCATTTCCTGCGCGGGCAGCCGGGCGGTTTCTCGGGCTCCAGCAGAGAGGTTCTGCCCACAGCAGATGCTGGCTGAGGGGACCAGAGAAACAGAAATCGTCCTCTGGAAAGACACCCGGGTGACATTGTTAAAAATAAAGGGGATTGGTTTATTTTTCTTTAACTAATCCAAGTACAAACAGCAACACAAACAACAGCGTTTCAGATCTCTCGTTCTCCCTGCTACGCAACTCCAAATCTTTGGCAATCATATTTGAAGTGATTGTAGCTAAGTAAGCGAATGGCTGTCATTCCAGAAACACAGATTTTCAGAAAGACCACAATGATAAATGAGCCAGTGAAGAAAATTACTAAAAGAAGACATCCCTTAGCAAGTTAAAGTCATGGACGAATGAGGAAAGTGTACAATTACTCTGCAAATTAAATGTAAAAAATATAAATCACAAACCTTAAGATTTGTAGTAAGGATTTTTCCAAATACATAAAAAATGAGCATATTTTTAAACACATTCAAAGCAAAAAGCTTAATTCTGCTCTGCACCTGCTCTTTTATTCATACACATCAAACTGAAAAGAAACCAACAAACCATAGGGAGAAGGAGAACAAAAATAACCCTCACCAAGTGTTTTTTAGAGATTTCTGTAAATTTACATAGAGAGTCTCTGAATTCTGCATTGCCAGGGTAGGCAGAAACATACTGCAGTTTTAAAAGTTTTCCTGAACTGTTCCTGAAATATCCATGGTTTGATATCCCATATCAATTACATGATGCTGTAAACCCCAGGGGAGGGAGCAAGAGCAGCACAGGGAGCATCACTGTACCAAACTGCAGTTCATAGTGTATCTGCATTTTGTACTCTGTATCTCAAGAAAGGTGAAAGAGGGACAAAGGAAGGCAACTAAACTGACCTCAACCACAGAAATATTCCCTAGGAGAGGTGGGATTAGAAACATTTGCTAAGATTCTTCAGTCATTTCTTCTTGAGGTTGATGTCACCAGGAAAGGAACAGAAGAAATAGAGAATTATTACTCATCTTCTCATACTATTAATACCAGGGTCAAATTAAATCATCCAATGCAGACATCATGTCAGTCTGCTTTCTCCCCTAAACACCATCCAGGTAAATGCAAAATTTAGGTTTCCATGGATGCCAACAAATTTTTCCTGAACAAGCTGCAAATTGCTGGAATAGCTTCATGGCAAATTTCCCTGTTCTTAATGTTCTTCCCAAGGCAGCTGCTATTGATCATTGACTGCTAAAAGGCAGGATACAGGGTTAGGTAAACCTGTGGTTTGACTCGATGTGGGAGTAGTTTCTTGTGGAAAAAAAAAAATAAATAAAATAAATCTAAAAAACTTGCAAATAAACTTTTTACTGTATCAGCCATATCACACAATTCAACTGTGTTTCTCATCCCACACAGTGTTTCAATTCCTACCAATTCACATTTCTCTTTTCTTGAGATGATGATATTTACAGGAGCCAGGTACTTTGAGAAGCTTTAAGTTAAAGCAGCTATTAAAAAAGGGTAAGAGAATAAAAGTTATAACTAGTGTAATTTAGAGGGACATATAGTATCTTTAAGAACAAATTCCCCAGCAAAACATGATCTACCAGGTTGTGAATAACAACTTTATTTCTGTACAATAAAAGCACTTTTTATAGAAAGGCTTGTTAGGCAAGTCTTTTGGAGACTGAAATGCTAGTGAAGCATTTAAAAGCCTTTCACACAGATTTGGTATCAGTCAACATCAGGCCCCTCAAGAAGGGATAAACACAAAGTACAATGGAAGGACAAAAGGTTGGGTGGAAAACACGAATAGCCATGTAAAACGGAGTCAGCAATAGAACAGATTTTTCTCCTTGTAATAATTTAATTTTTATACTCAATAAACAATGTACTTAAATGTTAAATAAAACTTTCATGTAATTCTTGTACTGGTAAGTAACTTGTTTTTCTTGAAAACACATTATTCTATGAGCACTATTAGCCCACTTGCAACAGTATATTTGGAAACACACAAACTTTGAATGCACGTAAAATTAAGTTTAATGTGAGATGGTCACCTGCTGAAACATTATAAATATTTAGTTGTACCAAATGATTTTCAGTATTATGGACTATAAATTAGTATTATCCAAATATTCTCTCAAAGTAAGAGCAGAAATTCATATAACTTCATTAGAAAGTACTGCTCCAGTTTAACACTGCTGAAGCTTTTAAAACATCACTTCCTTTTTCCTCAGTTGAAATTCCAAAGTCTTCTGTCTCCAGCATTCTGGAGCAATCCCATGATGGTTCAGCTCATTAAGTACTAAACTGTACCTGGTTCTCAGCAGTTCATGGAATACCATCATCTACCTCTTGTTCTGTATTTCATGATATGGCTCATGTCATTTTTGGAAAGCCACATCCAAGACTGCAGAAACCAATTACAACAACCAACTTCAGGAGCACATCAATCATCAGTTTCACCTGTCATTCTCCTGTCTGCATTTTTGCTTTTCTAGACAAACTACCAAAACATTCTTCTATTCCCTTTGTCTAATATTAAAAGAAAAAGTAAGAATAAATGCCACAACAGATGTGAACTTGATGGGGCAGACAGAACATCCAAACCAGGATGTAGAGGCCATCTATAACATACTAAGTAACACATTTAACTACATTTACTTTTAGCAACACAGTAGTTAAGTAGAACTTCTTCAAACTCAGCTGAAAGATGCTTAGGAATGGTCAGAATGGATCTGAACATTAATCCACAAAATCAAAGCACAGTAAATGAACCATAATTGATTACTGGAAGCCTGTTTTTGGACTACACTGTAGGCTCAAAAGCAAAGCACAGGAATCTGAGCTAGTTAAAGATGTCCCTGCTCATTGCAGGGCGTTTTGACTAATTGACATTTAAAGGTCCTTTCCAACTCAAACTATTCTATGATTCTCTATCACCTTCAACATACCAACCAACTTTCAGTTTCAGAAGAGAAGTGACAGGCTTGGGGCAACACTCACTCTGTACACATCAGCCTGATTCAAACAAAATGCTCACATTGCTGAAGAAACCACTGTTTACATACCACATTTGCTTTGCTTAGTGGGCCAGAAACCATAGCACAGAAAGAGAAAAGAAGCTCCATTTGCACAACAGTTTTGTACTGAGATGGGTGTGCACTTTTTGTACTGATGAGTGTGCATATGCCCTCACCAATGGCAAAATAGCAAGGGGAATACAGAGCACATAAGCCTGATGTTCACAACTGTTACTGTAAAACACTCACCCCTCTGGTCTGGCACTAAACTACTCTCTTTAGTCTTTTATTTTAATTTATCCCAGCCCATAGAGATCTTGCTTTATTTTTCTTGCATTTGCCCAGTTCACACACAGGTTTTGAGGCCAGAGAGGGAATGAAAGACACTAAAAAGTCTTACTGGTTGTATAAGCAATAGTTAAAAATTCACAATATCAAAACCTATTGCTCTATAAAGTTGGGTTTAGAATGACGAAATCTGTATTTCATAGTCAAGCTGTAACTACCTTTATAAACTCTTCCAATAGAAGCACCAGAACCTCTCCCCATAGTGGAGTTATAGCAGGTTGGTAGCACAGTCCCTGTCCATGCTGGCTGGGAGGCCTTCCAGCACTTCACTGATGCTGGGGAATCACAAAGAGCATGTTTCTTGCACCTATGGTCTCTACAGGTGCACCTACTTCTGAAGTCACAGGCAAGGCTCCAGCTCTACTTAACACTGCTTTGTGATGAACAAAGTTCAGGTTCTTTTCCTCTCCCAGAGATTACAGGACTGTTTCAGAATTAAGAGATTTATACAGCAACTTGATGAGAGATATTCCAAAACACCCTGTTGGACAAGTCATAAATCACAGACTTAACTTTCAGCAAATGGACTAAGGTCCAGCCTGCAGGTTGACAATGGGCAAAATCCACCTATCAGAGAAAAGGCATCCCTCCAACTATCTTTGTACATGTGCATATGCTTACAGCTACCAGCTGAGTATCAGCACTCAATCCAGTAGCTCACACTTACAGTTTGACTCATAAATCAAGGATTTCATACTAATCCCCAAGTCTGCCATCTGGGTTTACAGTAGGAACTATGTTCTGCACCTCGTTACATTGCCTGTATTTACTTTCCTCATTTCCCTTTGCTTTTCTCAAGGCAAACACAGTGTTTCAAAGAAATCATTGTATTGCTATAAAAATAATCACACAATGAAGAGCTCACTGTAAAAAAAATGAGACAGTTTTGAGAAATAATTCTACATGTTGATTTTTTTCTTTTCTGGCAGTTTTACTGTATAATTATTTTAGGATAACAGTACACACAACTGCAAATTAAATAGCACATTACTTATAGGAACAAGTTACATGACATGACACAGAGATAATGACAGGAAAGAAGAAAAGAAAGTATTAGAATTCATTACTTTTAGCATCAAAAGACAACAATAGAGAGCAAAAAAGTAAATCCAATAAAAATGAAAAGGAACAAAGGCAGATAACTGCTTTATTTACAACCAGGTTTGGCCATCCACACAAATATTAAAGCTTTAGAAAAATGACCAGAACTTTGTTAAGATTTAAAAAGGACATTGGTTGCTTCCTTATTTCAAATATGCAGAATACTCTCTGATTCAATTGAAAGGAAGCTGCTTTGCTGCAACGTGTTGCCCAATTAAATACCATGGGACAAACAGGAAGCTGTGCTAATGGTTCAATGAGATCAGCAAACAGACTGGCTCTGCTGCAGCAAAGCGCCACTGTTAAAGGTATTTTAATCAGACAGTAGCATGACCACAGACGAAAGTATTTTTGAAGAATCTATCCTAGACAAGGTGGAACAAAGCAAGCAAGGAAGCACTGCAAGTGACCTAAGGAGACAGGGACAGTCAGTGAATCTGAGGCTATAAATCAGTAGCAACTATGACAAAGAGCATCATTAACCTGCAAAGTGTCAGAAAAGAAAAAAAATAATTGCATTTCTACTCATGTTTTATCTGCCAGTTTAAACAAGGTCTCCTTCCAAGCACTTCCTGTGAAAGCAACGTCAGCTTGGCAACAAAACTGCTACCAGACAACAGTAAAGGTTTTAAAACAGGAGGTTATACAGAGAACTAGCATCCCCTTCCCTAGAAATGTACTACTGAGTGGACTTCTGCAGGTGACCTCACTCCAAAAGATGTTCACACTAAAACACATCAGCTGTATAACACCCCCATTTCTTCCAACTCTGTGTACTGACAGATTATGGTATCATAACACTGAAGTAGTAATGTATCATAACACTGAAGACTAATTTAAATAGGTCTACACATCAAAGAGCCTCTGCAGGCTTCTTTCATCCCTCCCAGAAGACGTCTCAAAGTGGGGGAAAAAAACAAAACTAAACAAAAAATCACCCTCAAAAAAAGCCCACCATACCAGGGCAGGTGCTACAGGCATAATATACTAAAAGCTGTAATATATATCCCTCTGCCTTGCAAAATCAAAAGTACTTTGCCCAAGTAATTTTTCTGAAATCAAATCATAAAAGTTTCATTTTGGCAAGGACTCATATGAAGAACAATTTGCAACACAAATCAAAGCATCATTTATAAGGCTAGGAAAATGCAGTGTGCAAGACCAGTTTCAAACCAAACAACTTTGTCCAAATGTTCAAGGCAACTTCATTCTTTCACTTTAAAGTTAATGATACTCCTTGGCTGTTATAAACAAGTTCCATGTTAATGACAAATACAAATAAAGACTCTTGTAGGTTAAGAGGTTGGATCAGACACCAGACACAGTCAGGATGTCCCTCTTGCACTGTCACCACACTATCACTCTTGGTTTTGTATTTTTATTCCCTCACTAGAAATCAGAATTATGGGGAAGATTGTAAAACTAAAAAACACCCAGTAAGAATGTCACTATGTCAGTATATCCTGCATTTAAAGGACCTCCTTAAAAATTCTTTGTTAAGAGTCACACACTCCTGCTGATTTAAAAACACTTATCACCATTGCACAGAACAGCATTAAGGACCCAGGAAGGACCATCAGAGCTGAGGACATGGCAGAGGGTTTGCATTCTGTTACACTTAGAGACCACGTTACAGGAGCTCCCACACAACATCCTTAGCACAGAAGGGACTGTTCAGCATGTCAATGGACTTTCATTTCCCAGACCCATTCCAGCATTATTCAACTTCATTAAAATTCAACAGTTTCATAAGCTGACAACACAGTTTGTGAAGGCTGTAAACAAGCACTCTGTTGTTTTTTGCAGCACCATTACATTTTTCTCATAGTTGTCTTCACTTCCTTGATACACCTTGGAGAAAGCAGCTCAACTACTTCCAGTGTGTTGTCATTTCAAGACAATGACATCGACACACATAAGTATTTATTAAAACAGTCTTGTTTGTTTTGCAGTAAGCACCACTTTCATGTACTTGCACTGTAATGTATTTTTATATCATCTACCTTGATTGATTTCTGTAAGACCTTTGACAGAGTCCCACAGAACAGCCCTGTCATCACACTGGAGAGATATTGGAGAGATGGATGGACTATGGATAAGGAATTCACTTGATGACCACATCCAAAGAGTCTGAATCAAGGGCTCAATGTCCAAAGGGAGATCAGTAAGGAGTAACTTTTGGTAACTTTGACACTAATGTATCAGGAACAGAGCATAAAGATGTTACCTGGGCTTCACGTAATCATTAGACATCTTCTGTCTTGTTTTAAAAGAGACAAGCCAACCCTGATCTGGATGCACCCAAGTCTATGGGGCCTGCTGGGATTCATCCCAGGCTACTGAAAGAGCTGACTGATGTCACCAAGGGACCTCTCTCCATTATTTTCCAAAGATCTTGGGAGTCTGGAGAGGTCTCAGTAGACTGAGAGCTGACAAATGCCCCAGTTTTCAGGAAGGGTAAGAAGAAAGACCCTGGAAATTACTGTCCTGACACTCTCACTTGAGTGCCTGGTAAAATTATGGAGAAGGTTGTTCTGGGAGTTAGTGAAGAACACTTGAGAGGCAACACAGTCATTAATCATATCCAGCACAGGTTCATCAGAGGAATGTTCTGTTTAATCAGCTTAATTTCCTATTACAACAAGGTCACCCATCTAGCTGACAAAGGGTGATGGGTGTGTGAAGTGGATGCGATGGGTTTGATTTTAGCAAAGCTTTTGAGACTCTCTCCCACAGTAGCTATCTACATGAAATGTCCAGCACACAACTAGACAAGTCCATAATATGTTGGGTGAGCAATGGGCTAAGGGGTCAGACAGATTTACAGTAAATGGGGTTACACGAGGCTAGCAATGGGTTTCCCCACTTCTTAACATCTTTGTCAAACACTAACTATTCATACTATGCTTTAAAATTATACAAAGCCCCAAACAGGATAAACTTGCTGAAATACAGATTTGTACAAATGTGAGCAGTACCCCATTTCCTGTATTAAGTCTTTCACTGAAGGAGAAAAAAAAAAATAAAATTGTCAACTTTGCCCGTATCAGTTTTATTAGGTTTAAACATGTTGTTTTTCCAAGAATAAGTTCAGTGTAAACCTCTACCTGGAAACACAAAAACCACATTCATGAAACTAAACAGCCACTTTACTCTGCCTGCGTGTCTTCTCAAAGATTAAATTATACAGTACAAACAATTTTAAGGACTACTTCTACAGTCAAGTGGAGGTTTGAGTGTCTCTGTGGACATAAGCTCCACAGTCTTTATGGGCATCCGCTCCTCAGACTCACAGTCCAAAATGAACAAGTGTCCTACCAAATAATAACAACAACTAAACAAATCCTACACACACATGAAACCCCCTCAAACCTCATCAGAATTTCTGCCTTCTCAGTTTCCTCCCATTACATACCTGAAAAAAGCAGTGTGTCCTTCCTTTAAGCCTCTCTTGCAAGGTTGAAGAAACCCAGTTTCCCCTCATTAAGTGATACACTCTAGGCCCCTAATCATCCCAGTGAGCCTCAGCTAGACTTGGCAGCAGGTCATAATTTCTTTCATGTACTGGTGAAACCCAAACATAGTGCTTCAGACATGGCATCACAATAGCTGAATAGAGGAAAAGAACCTTTCCAGGAAGCATTCTTACTAATACTGCCCAGCACTTGGCTGGCCTTTGTCACTGCCAACCCACACAGGTCTTGTCAGCCACCTGAGTCCAAAGTCCTTTCCTGGAAACCCTTCTCCCAGCCAGCCTGTGCTGCTGCACAGGGCTACTCCACCCTTGGCACTAGATGTCACACTTCTCATCACTGAGGCTCCTCCGACAAGGCTCCTCCTGTGATGCCATTTCTCCAGGTCTCACTGAATGGTGACAGCCTACCAGGGTATCAAGCAACTTAGTATCATCCAAATGCACTTGTTAAGATCACACTCCAGCCCAACACCCAGACAATTAAAAGATAACAAAGGATACTGGCCCCAGAAGTGATCTTGGAAGGATCACTTGTGTTCTGCTATTAGCTGGACTTTGCTTCACGGGTCACCACACCCTGGGGTTGGCAACCCAATGTCTCATCCACCCTGCAGGTCATTTACCTGGTCCAACATGGATAGGAGGCTACCAAATCAAACCATGTCAAAGGCCTACAGACTTTTATTTTGCAGGAAGTTATCTCCAACAACATATTAGATTTTTAGTTTTTAGGTAAGGAAAACACAAAGACTCAGTATTTATTTTTACAACAAGAAAGGCTTTTCTCTGGGTTAACAAAAAAAAAAAAAGTAACAAGGATAAAACAAGTAAGGTAAAGATAGAGGTGGCTATCAAGAATAGAGAAAAATCATACACACTCTCTCTGGCTTACCCATAGTAACAACAACTTCAGGTCTGTTCTTTCATCAGCAAGTGAGATACAAACTGTGTGTGCACCTATGGGCACATCTACCTGTGTCTATAAAGGGGGAATGGGTTCCCAACGGAGTTATGTTGCTTTTCCACAGGAGCATTAAAGAAAAAGTTTCCTGTAATCACCACAGTCAAACTCACTGTCCTCAAAAATCTTACTTGTCACAATGCTTATAGAAAACTTCAGCATTAGCCCACTGGTCTGTAAAGGTGAATCTATAGAACACAGATTAAAAACTGTCTCTATAGAAATACAAAATAAATGGTTTGCTGCACTTTTCAGCAGGGAATGTACTTCCAGCTGCACTCCTTCAGAGAAGAAAACTTAACATTATTATCTCAGGAGTTGTCCTCCACACTCACCAATAAACATTAGGCCTCTTGGCCAGTACCAATCAAACCTGACAGAACAGTCTCCAGGAGAATTACAAAGGCATATGCTATTAACAGACTCCTGAAAAGTCTCCCATTAAATATAAATATCTACTGTTGCTTTAGAGCACTTTTTTTTCAGAACATGCTTATATTGCCTACCTCTGCACCTGAAATAATACTAATAATTAGCATTCTTGGCTTGATTCTGCTAATGACATTATTGCAAGGTACTATTCTATTCATTGTTAGATGTTATGTTCTTTTTACAGTTCTCTTCTGTAAGTTTGTTTCACATCTGTTGTAAAAATGTATTAACAAACACCTTCATTCATACCATTACTAATCACAACAATAGTTAGGAAAATCGACTTCTTCATTGGAGTGAGAAAAATATTGGAAATTAAATCAACCAACCTAATTCTGTTCCACATCATTCATCTGCAGTCTTTCAGTGCCATCATGCTGGATTACAAACATGGGTTTGTGAGTTGTTTCACCTCCCCCCCCAACTCTTCAAATAACTTTTTCCCTCTTATTTTTATCTACAAAAGGTATCTTTACAGGACTCTAAACACTAAAACAACTTTAAGTCATTTCACTTTAAGCATCTATCCCCTTTCCAACAGCCCCAATTTCCCATTACTATATGGTACGCTCTTGTCAGGATTGATCTGAACAGAGCACACCAAAGAGCACTTCCACAGCTTCCTAACAGATGAGCAAACATGAATAAACCTGTTGGGAGTTCAAAACAAGCAGCATTACTTCTCTAAAAAACATGAGCTACCAAAAACCAGTAAGTACTTGAATACAAATTCTCAAAAGGCAAAGATAATTAATCTGCCATGAGTAAAACTTTGACCTTACAGTGATTTTTTTCTCTTTGCACCAGTCACATGTAGGAAGAAGAAGGTTGCCTGCTTATTACAACCAAATGTTTTGACTCATCAAACGAAGGGTAAAACTGATAACATACTAAATTAATAAGTACTGGAGCATGTGAATGGAGCATGAGCAACCACAACTGCTTTTTGTGAAACACTATTGTAAATACAGGATATTGCTGTCAAGTCTTCATCATACCTGCAGTACTGTAATCAGGAGTCACCCATAAGCTGTCACCATGGTCTCTCTTTCAGAATGCTCATGTACCCATTTTTACATCTTTGGTGCAATCTGACATTCAGTGTAACACCAGTAATTATCTCCCGAGTTTTATTTACAAGAAAAGAAACTCTTCTTGTCTGGTTCTTTTAGCTGTGCTACCAAAAGCTCATTTCTTTGAAAACTGACAACTGCTTGTGGTGTGTTACGTAAGAACCGGCTCTTAAGTACAAAGCTCTCTATGATGCAAGACTGTCCCAACTGCCCTGAGTAACAGGTTACAAGGGTAGGAAAAGCTGGGTTTAATTCTAGTACTGCTGGAGTCTCCTGGACTTCCCCTCCCCAAAATAAAAATCTAAGAAGGATAAATAAGAAGTCATGATTCAGCTATTGCTTTACCTATTGTAATTATATGCAGATGATGCTTTAATGGAAATGAAGTGATAGAGATGATGGAAAAATCTCCTCAATCACAATAAATCTTAAAGAGTTTTCACAGTTCTGGCTAATGAATAGTGTCTGTACATATTGCCAACTGAAACAAAAAGCTGATTTAGAATGGAAGTGCTGCTGTTCTCTTGCATGGTTTCACCTGCCTCCCCTGATAGAATGCTCCGTCACTGAAAAAGGATCTTGTGGTAGAGAAGCATCTGAAATCACTGTAGATGAACTGACTGTGCAGCAGTTTCAGTGCTACACAAGTTCCTACAAAATCATAAGGAAGAAAAAACCTGTGCCCTTACCCTTGTCCCCAAAGTCCTTCCCTCAGCAGAAACACTCACAGAAACTGAAGCATGAAGGGAAAGCTACACACAGGAAACTGAAAATGATTCATATATAACATACTTGGAAAGAAAATTGTAAAAGGCAAACCAAAAAATTTCCATACTTTCCCTTTTCCCAACTCTAATCTTAGAAAAGAGCACATGACAAGATGCAGAATATTGAGAAATCTTCCCCCTCCAAGTTATGTTTGATTATACCAGATTTGCACTGAGAACAACAAGATTCACATGAGGCTGAGCAGGAGCCAGTCATTCTTTTCCACTGCTGTAGCACTCAGGCATCTGTTACAGAGCCAGGCTAGACCAACAGACCTCTAAGCTCAAAGCAGATCAGCACGGTGAGAAACAAAATGAGCAACAGTCATTGCAGGAATGGTGGTTTAGTTTCAGGGTTCTTTTGAATAAAATAAAAAACCCATGCCTGCAGACATATTTTATTACACTAATCAGCTAAATGTTTATTAAAAAAGGATGCATATGACAAGATCTGATTGTCAGAAAGCACATTTTGAGCTTTCAACTTTGCACTGAAGAGCAAAAGAAAGAAAAAGACATTAACTATTAAAGATGCTCAATATTTCAGAAGTGTAACAGTACAACAGGCATCAGAAACAACTGCAGCTTATTCTTTGTTGTATTATCAGCTTCTAACTGCCCCTTCTTATCTACCAGCTTGTCTACAGGGAATTTAAACATTTAAGCTTAACCTTTGTATCTCAAGACAGTCCTGCAAAACATCTGCTGCTTTAGGAGAAAGACTCAGAAGTGCCTGGTCATAATAACTGAGTTATCCCTTGAGTGCAATGATGTCCTTTCAGCTGGAGCTGGGACACAGCAGAATGGTAATCAAGACAGTCTTGTGGTGATCCCACATGTGCACCACTTATTCTCAGAACAGATGTCATCATTCCCTAAAAATTCCTACTAGCTCACACAGAAATATCTACTCAAGGATTAAAATCAACTCTTCAAAATCTATTTGAGTAATACAAATCATGGAGCTACTGTGGATATGAAAACATGTCTGAGAAGAACAAAGCAGAGGCTGCATTTTAAGACACTGTATCAGTATCTCTATACTATCTTAGGATTTGGTTTTTTTTTTTAATTAACCACCCACCTACATATGCAATGTATCCACCTCTTCATAACAATATTATTAAGAACTTCTCCCAGTTTCATGCAGAAACATGAAGTTTAAAATGTCGTATTTGCACAAATGTAGCATGAGGAAGAAATAATCAATATGAAAAGGAGTACAGATTGCAGAGTCTGGTAAACTAGACCTAGACTATAATATAATGGGCAGAATGACCCTTAAAATTTGTGTTTAGTGATGGCCATTATATAACATTCTTAAAAAAAAAATAAAAAAAAATCTTGCAGTTCTCTGCTACCTCTGCTACCTACTTCTTAAAATGCCTTAAGCCTGGCTACAAAGATGATAGGATCTTTTTTTCTTGTCTGGTATGACTAGATGACAAAAAAACATAAGCTTTGTCTCTTAAGAGGAAAAAAAAAAAAAAAAAAAAAAGGGTTTTTCCA